>JAJPUD010000003.1:1514177-1564356 GCA_023553655.1 Myrmecobius fasciatus
ACAGGTCTATGTTCTTTTTTTGTCTCCCAAGTACCTGGCTCAGCAGACATTTAACACATAGTAGACACTTAAACAATTCTGTATTAAATGAATGAGTTTTGATTTATTTTTATCCCTATTCCCCAAATAACCTTGGATCTTTTTATTATTATTATTCAGCATCATAATTCTGCCACTTCTGAAATTCCATGGAAATTCATGAGTCAGAAATTGGCTGGAATAACTTGAAAGAGCTGATTGAGTAGGATACAACTGGGAAAACCTTAACTTTAAGAAACTTCTTTTTTATCATGCCCTTTTAAGTTTGAAAAATTTTTTTATTAGTTTTAAAGAGACCAAGAAGTATAGAGTATCTCTAAAACTAAAAAAAAAAAAAAAAAAAAAGGCAACAACAACAAAAATCCCCTCACCCTCACTCTTATTGCAGTTTAGAACAGCATTAAAGGGAGGAGGGATTTGTCAGGTTTTGAATGGTCCATGTTGCTTTAAAAAGTTAGTCAAGAAAATTTTTCCTAGAAAAATTTCTCTGGTGACAATTCTGTTTACCTTACAGCTCCACTAAAAATTCTGTAGTAAGGGTCCAGTAAATGTAGTTTGTAGATGTTGATTAGTCATCTTCATCTTCGGAGTTTTAGCCTCAGTAAGGAACTTTAAGAACTCTCACATAAATTGGGATACCTTGATGATTTTTCCCATCATTAAGATTTTTTTAGGTCTGTCACACACCTGATTCTCAGTTGATTCAAAGTTACTATTAGAACTTATGATTTTATATAATAGGCATAAAACTATCTGCACAGAGATACTTAATATATGTTTGAATCAATAAATCTCAGACCAAATAAAGACTATCAGGAAACAAGTGTTTTATTACATTTGACATCTTGACAATTATCTGAGTGCTTTTTGGGAAAAACTTACTCAGTATTACTGAGTCATTAAGAATTTTAATTTGTTAGTGAGAATGAGCACAGCAACCATTTGCAAACTGGGGAAAATGAGAACTTCTAGTATTTACATAGAATTTATTTTTGAACAAAATGAGACACTGAAATGTGAAGAAGACCCTACAGAGGTCTTCTTGAGGAAGCTCTTTTCCCTCTTGTTCAACCCTCTCTTTCTTTTCAACTCACACCATCCTAAAATTAGGCTTCTTACAGACACTGACCTAAGCAAACTTTTTCTTTTCCAACTCTTTCAGGAGAGATGGCTTAATGTTTCTTTTGGCAGCAGGATTTACCTGCTTTATCTGAACAAGGAAAAAAAAAATCTCACTAAAGTTTTCAGGTGGAATTATGACTTGATCAAGAAAGATCTTGATTCAAATCAGTTAGAAGAGAATTTATTAAATTTGTCCCTCTTAATATAAAGGCTGATATGAAATGGTATCTGTTCTCCAACTGGGCACAACCTGTTGAAAGAAAAGTATTAATCAGCAAGCATTTGTGTAGCACCTACTGTGTACTAGGCATTATGATAAGGTACTGAGAATACAAAGATAAGTGAAACAGTGTCTGCCATCATGGAGCTTATGTTTGAAAGAAAGAGAAAGCACACACACACACACACACACACACACATATATATATATATGTATATATATATATAGTACATATAAAACATACAAAATGAATGTAAAGAGCTTTTGGTAGGGAGCATTCTGACAAATTGGTGGAGAAGGGGTATCTGGGAAATTTTCATGTAGAATATATCATTTGAGTTTAAGTTTTAAAGGACACTCGGAAATTTCAGAGGTGGAGATAAGAAAGGATCCTATAGCATTATAGTGACACATACATGGCTAATGTAATACCATGTATCAAGGGCAGCAGCAAACCAGTTTGGATGAACATAAGAGTTTTCCTGGAAGGGGGTTGTTGGTTGAGCCAGTGCTAAACAGAGGTTGTATTTGGCCTTAGAGGTGCCAAACTGGAGTTTATTGAACAGGAGGATGACATGGTTTTATCTAGACCTTAGAAAAATCACTTTAGCAGCTCTAAGGAAAAGGGATTGGAGAGACAGTTGAGGTAGGAAGATAGGCCAGTGGCTCCCAAATTGTGTATGGGGATCTGCAGGGTCAAATTGTTTTCAAAGTAATACTAAGATGTTATTTGCTTTTTAAAATACACATCTCCTTTCTAATTAAATATTTTTGTGAGATCATATTTTCTTCATATACTTCAACCAAAAAAATCACTAAAGATTGAATGCAGAAATAGATATGAAAATCAGCTGTCTTATTTTAAGCCAGCCATTAAAGAGATTTACAGAAACCATTAAAAAACAGTCCCACTTTTAACTATAATTTTTTTGGGAAATATAGTTGTTTTTCATAAAAATATTTGTGTTAACATGGGTGGAGGTGCTGTTATAAAATGAATTAGTTAATGTTTTAAACATTTATTAGTTTTGCTTTCTAATATTTTTTATCAATTAATATGGGATAGATTTAACACAAATAATCCTGTTTGAGATTCTCAATGTTTGAGTATAAAGAGACCAACAAGTTTGAGAATTGCTTCCCTAGGCCAGGTGAAAGGTGAGAGGTGCACTTGAAATAGGATAGGAATTTATTAGAGATTTGAGGTCACCATGGGGGAAGGAGTATATGGAGAGAAGAGGCCCCAAGGCAGCACTGGGACATGCCTGCAATTAGATAGTTCTTATCCTCACTTTTGAGGGATTCATTCAGACAGAACTGGGTTCAAGTGGAAACTCTGATATGGACTGGTTGTATTGGCCTGGGGAAGTTATTTGACTTTTTGGTACTTTAGGAAAGGTTGTTGTGGAGGGAATTGTTATTTAAATAGGTGTTCATTCCATCCTGTCCATTACTGAGATTCTGTGCTAGGGAGGGGATACTCTTTTGAAGGAATACTTCTTTTAAAAGTAAAAAATCCTGCTGTAATGTACAGAAAGCAACCAGCTTGAATGGCATCTGTATTCATATCCAGTGTAGAATTTTCTGACGTTTACCTTGTAGAGTAGAGATCTGGTCTTAGATGCTAGCAGGAAGGAAACTAGGAAATTTTGGGGTCATTTCTGAATTGAAACACATTTGTGGGTGAATGTTCTGGACCTTTTCATGTATGGGCAATTACTGTCCTTGTGTATGAGTCAGCAATAGAGCTATTTTTGTTTCAATATTATTTTAATCTTGGGTTGGTTCCTTGAATGCTACATCTCACTTTTTTTGATGTGGCACCCCCAACCCAAAGATAAGACATAATTTTCATCATGTGGGGTTATTGCCCCACTTTGTCTTCAAATCTTGACAAAGTTGGTTAGGATTTTAGGAGGAAGATGGCTCATGTTGAGAAACTCTTCCAGGTTCCACATTAGTGGACTCCTGGACCTTTTTTGGTTGGTATCTTCTCTGATAATTAGCTTCCAGGGACAGAATACAGGCTTTCCAGACTGGGAGGATGACAGTATGATCTACTGTAGAGAGCCCTAGTTTTGGAGTCAGAAGACTGGTTTCAGTCTTGCCTCTTCTAGTTACTAGTTAACAGAGTAGTTTACTCCTTTACTTCTTTCTTTGTAAAGTGAGGGGCTGGGACCATAGGATCTTTGAGGTGATTTCCAGGCCTAAATGTGTGATCATGGAAATCTTATAATTTATGTTTAACTTCTCCTATAATGCCTGAAACTGAAAATCTTGAGGATAAGAACTGAACTTTTGATTTCGCTGGCTTACGAATCACCTGCAGCTAATAATACAGTTTTCTCTGAAGATTATAGAGAGTTCATCAAGGCCCTGAGGTTAAATGACTTGCTTAGGGTCTCACAGCTAGTATATATCAGAAAAGCCTTGAACCCAGGCCTTTCTAGCTCTCAGGATAGCTTTCTCTTCATACATTAGCACCAGAAAGAGCAATGGTTGGGGTAATTTTTCTGTTGGCACATGAGATTAGGAATGAAATTATATATCATTGAGAATGGGAAAAAAATACAGTGGGTGAGTGTCTTAGTATTCATTTTCTTTAAGATTCTTGACTTTGTTGTAGTTAAGTATTTTTAGTTCTGATGTTTTTATATGGAATGTTAGTAAGGAATTCAATAATTCTTAATATTAATGTTGTAACTCAGTACATTGGGTTACATTGTGTACTGATAGACAATGATAGACAACTCTTAAGTAATAATTAAATCTATTCTTTATTTAAAGAATTAAATTTAAAAAAAGAAATTATAAGTAGAAACAAATGAATCCTGAAACAGTTTAAACTTGATATGATAAAAACATTTTAAAATAATATTGCTATTCTGAATTTAAATTTCTTATTAACTTTTAGGTAAAAAAGTTGAAAAGAATCAATAATGGCTGACAATAGTTTATTAGTATCTACTGCTAGAAAGAGTCCCTTGGCAGACACCTCTATTTTTGATTCTAAAGTTCCTGAAATTTCTAAAGAAAATGAACTTATTGGATCTGCTTCAGATGCTGAAGGTAATTATCAAAAAATTTCATGTTTTTACATGTTTTCTAAACTGGATAATCATTTTAAAAATAAAAAGGTAGAATGAAACCTACCTTAGGAGGTAGTGGCTACTCCCTTTGGAGGAGTTCATGAAGAATCTGGATAATTGCTTGTCAGATGTATTGGGGGTTCTCTTCCCTATATAAGTTGAATTCCATGACTGCTGAGGTTCCTTCCAACTGAGATAGTTTCTTTCCACTTTCATAAGCAAACTGTATGTGGAAACTATATCTGCTATTTAAAAGAACCACCAAATGTAGTTTATCTTACTAGTAAATGTTTATTGACTCTGGCCATGTTTTAGGAAAATAAATGACACAGAAAGCACCTAAAATTTATGTTTTATGTCTGGGTACAGTGAGCTTTTGATATAACAAGGCATTTAGGAATTCAACAGATCATAAGGTGGGTCTACCTGGTTTTCTGTTCAGAAGAGCTTGCTATTACACTTTTACCTATAACTTTTTTTTCCCCCCAGATGGATTCCCCAAATGGTGTTAAGTGAAATTGTACAAGAAGCTAATTTATCTTGGACAACTTTAAGAGGGTTATGATGTGTAGCCCTAAAAAGTTGATAATATTGCTATACCTTGCCCTGGTCAGACCATATCTGGAGTGTTGTATTCAGATCTGTGTACCCCATTTTTAGGAAGGATATCGATAGGCTGGAGATCATCAAGAGTGGGGCAACTAGGATGGGGAATGGTTATAAGATCTTATCAGAAGAGTGAGGATTGAGTGGAGGAACTGGTGATATTTAGCTTGGAAGAAAAAAAAAAAAAAGGAAGCATGATAACAGAATCCATATCAAAAAGTATCACATGGAAAAGGGGTTAGAATTGTTACCTTTGGTACCACAGGACAATGAAGTGAAGATTGCAAAGAGACAAATTTAGATTTGATATAATTAGAGCTATACAAAAGAATGGGCTTCCTAGAGAGGTAGGTTATAGAGTCCACTTCCTTGGAGGAATTCAAAGGCTTGATGCCACTTGATGAGAGGGAATCGTTATTCAGATATTAGTTGGAGTAGATGACTTCCCAGATCAGTTGGTCAACAAGCATTTTTTAAATCCATACTAGCAGCCAGGCCCTGTGCTAAGTGCTGGGGATAAAAAGAAAAGCCAAAAGCAAAACAAACCACCCCAAACCAAAAACTCAAAATAGCAATTCCTATTCTCAAGGAGTTAACAATCTAGTGGGAGAGACAGCATGCAGACAACTCTATAGACAATTTATGTACAGGAAAAAATTGAAGATAATCAATAGAAGGAAAATACTAGAAACGATGAGGATCAGGAAAAGCTTGCTGTAAAAGGTAGAATTTTAGCTGGGACATGAAGCCAAGGAAGTTAGGAGAGAGAATTCCAGATATGGGAGACAAATTGTGATTGCTAAATTTTTAGATTGCAAATATATCTTGTAACATTTCCCCCTGTCCTCTGCAGTGGTATTTGACAGTTCCTTCTTCCCTAACTCCCCCTTATTAATTAAAACTTAATTGGGCTTTAAGACATTTTAGAGAGTGCTATTCTGCTCCTTGAATGAATGTTAGAATGACACCACGGCAGGGATGGGAACTGTTAGCATCACTATTTATTTCTGATGAGCATGATGATGTATTTTTTTACCCCTTAACAGAAGAAATGCCTCAGATTGAAACTCGAGTTATACTGGTTCAAGAAGCTGAAAGACAAGAAGAACTTATAAGGGCCTTAAAGGTGAGAGTTGCGACTTGGGCTTCAACTGTAGCCACAAGGTTTCTATCCTTACATTTGCACACATGCCCACAGTTTGGTAGTTCTTTAATCTCATGTCCAAGTCTCTCTTCCACAGACCATTAAAATAATGGAAGTCCCAGTTTTAAAGATAAAAGAAAGTTGCCCTGGAAAAGCGGATGAAAAGTTAATAAAAAGTATTATTAACATGGTACGTCAGGTGTCTTCATTGCATGTGGCATGCTGTCCTTCCTTTGACTTGGCTCTTATTCTATGATATGTGATAATCAGACCTAAATTTGACATGGAGGTGAATGTGGTGCACTCTGATGCTGGTTGAATAGAAAATATGGGATGCTAATTTCATACTTAATTTTTAAACTGGCACTTAGTAAAGCCTCATTATAGCATATGGTATATTTGAAATTTCTTTTATAAAATAATTTTCTATTGCAGAATTTGGATATAGCAGTACATTTCAGCAGAGGTCTCATATTTTCATTTGAACTAGCTTCTTCCATTAATTTTATATTCACTCTAAAGTTTTGAAATCTTGGCAAAAGTAGAATTAAAGAACTTTACCAAATATTGGGAGTATACTATATGAGTATATGAAAGTACATATATATAAAATTTTCCTGACTCGACATTCTAATACCTTTTCAGTTCATTCATAAAATAACGGTTTTCAAATGACCAAATTTACCAGCCCATAGATGTTAAGAAAAAAGAAAGCTTCATTTAAAAATATATGGGTGGCAAAATGAAGACTTCATTCCTTTTCATTTATCTCTGAAAACTTTGCTCAGTACTCTATATAATGGCAAGTGATTATTTGCTAGATTACTTGGTTTTTATATATCCCATTAATGTTCACTTAAAATAATTTAAAATAATAAAAAATATAATTTAAGTATTAACAAACCAAACAAACCTGCATTAATAACTGTTTACATTTTTGAAAAAAAATCAACATCCTAAGTGCTAATTACAGCTCATTAGTTACTCCCTCTTGTTACCCCTTGGGTTGTCTTTTTCTCTTCATTTCTTTATAAACCCTTTTCCTTTCAAATTGCTGAAGTTGTGGTAGTTTGTATTGGTTTCTTTCTATATAAGGGGCAGTCTTTACTGTTCCATCACACATTTCCTTTGTTCTTAATATGTAATGTTGATTAGAATATTTTATTGTTTTTTAATTAAATTTTATTCTATGCCTTAGGTTTTTCATTGTACATGTCCTCTGCTGCCTCATTGTTGGATAGAAGGGTCCCTGGGTCCCCAAAGTCTGCTGCTGGAGAGCAAACTCTTTAGCAGTCCTACCAGCCTAAAAAGTATTGGCTTACAGGCCCAGTTTATTGGATAAAGTAGTGAACTTGGAATCAGGAACAGTTGAGTTCCATCCCCATTACTGATACTTATTAGCTCAGGGATCTGGGCAGATCAGTAACCTCAGTTGCATCGTTCAATTGCACTACTAATAAACTTGCCCAACAGAGCTATTGAGGCTCATATGGTGTGATGCATGTAAAATGCTTTTCAAACTTGAAGGCACTAAATGCCAATTTTTTATTAAGATACAGTTTTCCCAAGACATGCTTAGTTAAGTTGAGACATGCTCATCACCAGTTTGTCTGCAAGATGCTGAATTTTTCTTCTAAGGTAACTCTCACAAATCTCTGCTGAGTTAGAATAGCAGTGATCCATGTTGGTGGGAGAAGCATCCCCACTGACAAGATGATGGATCCTTAGAGCATGCTATAATTAAAAAAATTATCCTTCACAAAAGAATACTTCTAAACTTTTAGGTTAGCACAAAAGAATATAATAGAAGAATCAGTGATGAAGAATAATATTTGGCCTTTTTCTTAAATAATTAACATACCTCTTTTAAATATGTCATTCCTCATTCTAAGATTTTTTTCTATCAATGTCCAAAAGTAATTAATTTGATGCTTACTTAACATCCACTCAGGTATTTCAGTCTAGAACTAATTGAAAGTTTGTAAGGTAATAGCAATATATAGATAAAGGCAATGTTTTCTATTTTCCACTTAAATGTGATACTGATTGAATAATTACTTAGAATTGGGGACATTTGAGGGCAAACACCACTGCTGATACTTATTAATAAGCTCAGAAATCTGGACAGATCAAATATCAGTTGTTACATCATCTGTATATGTGCTACCAATAAACTTTACCAAAGGGCTAATGTGATAAATGGCATTTAATGTATAATGTCTATTTAGAGTCACTTTCTTTATTAACTAATTGTGTGTTCAGAAATGCTTCATACTTCTAATATTCCATTTAAAAAATCAAGGAAATAAAAGTGCCCTACCTAAAGATGGAATCAGTGAAGGAATTTGAAGCTACAGATTCACCAGAATTTGAAAACATATTTGTGGTCATGGACTTTGAGGATGCTGTCTTCAGTGATTTATATAAGGCCGATTATAGAATTGTTGGACCTCCAGTTGTGCTTAATTGTGCAAAAAAAGGGGAGGTAAGACTATAAGCTAATTCTAACTTTAGTATTCAGCTGTTTGTACGTGAATTATACATAATAAATTTTATAGCTTTACATTAAATCTGCTGTATTCTACTATGCCATGCTAGTGTTTAGAAAGAAGGCATTAAGGCATGGCCTTTGGAGGGAGGATGATCTGGGTCTGCCAGTTGGCTGTGGGACCCTGGCCTTCCCACTCATTCTTTAAAGCTACATTACATAGGAGTTGCTTATTTGAATCAGTAGAGGGAGTTTTAATCTTAGGAATTTCCTATATCAATGAAATCACAGGTCTGATCTCAAGAAGAGTGAAGCCTAAGAAAAAACATTTGCTTGAGAAATCCATCCAACTTGGATTCTGTCTTGTATTAACTGGGACCAATCTGGGCCCATCCCTTGACTGACATCTTGGGCTGTCTTTGTTTTGTATCTTGTCAAATAAGATTGTTGATCTAGTTTAGGGGATACTTATGAGATATTTTTGCTCTTCCTTTGGTAATTCTGTACCCACCCCAACCAGTGAGTGTGTTCTTTTTTTCCTGCCATTGTATAATTGTAGTGTGATTAGAAGAGTAGTGATTGTGCCATTGGAGCACCTTCTGATAAAGTGTGTTTTGATTTTTGGACTTTTAGAATATCACCTGCTTAATTGGTCATCTGATTAGTATAGAAATAGTAGCAGCTGTAATATTGTTGTCCATTAATGTTTCCCTATTTCAAAATGTAGGTCTTGTAGCCAATGAATCTTACTGCTTGTTAGTCTAGTACCTATTAAACTACATTTAGAGGGATAATGACTGGACTGGTGATTTCGCTAATATGGGAAACTCCTAACAATGTAATGTAGAGTCCTAATATCAGCTGCCTCTTTTACAATTTTTTCTTAGAGAGCTCTGAAAAACATTACAAGGGTGAGTGATTTGTCCAGGGACCCATTGTCTCTGTGGGTCAAAAGTAACACTTGGAACTATGGTTCTGTACTGGCCCCCTTTTCCAGTATGCCATTCTGTGTTTTCTTAAATAAAACTTAAAAAAAGTCAAAATAGATTTCATCATATTATACTTTGATTTTTTTTTTAATATTCTTGAATTCCATTAGAATTATCTTATTTAGTGCTATGTTTACTCTGTGGGCAGTTACCTTCTAATTATTAGCTCTTGATGTAGTCTCAAAGTAAATTTTTTAGGACAATTTAATACTCTCAAATAATGAAATCAGTAATAACTGATGAATTTTTGACAGATTTCTCTAGAGAAAACCTTCATATTGGGAATCGAGTTTTGGATTCTGTTTTCACCTTTCTCACCAATTGAGCTTTGGATAAATTGCTTCCGTTTTTTTCTATCTCCAAAATGGATATATCTTAATAAAGTGCCGTCCCCTCTTTAATTGCAAAAAAAAAAAAAAAAAAAAAAGATCTTTATCTAATGTTATTAAATTTGTTTGACTCATTTTTAATAATGAATGAGGATTTAAGACAGTGGAAGTGTTTGCTACAGTTTTTTTTGCAAACTATTTCATTTATGTAGTTTACAACTTGAAGTGAATATACAAATGTGTCTTACTCTGTAAGAGTAAGATTGTTATGTCATGTGTAAACTTATCCTAAGTTGATTGAGGGATTTATATTCTTGGTGAATGGTTTTATTCTCAAAGAGAAAATTGTTTAGAGAGACTAAAATTTGAAGATATGAAAGAGTTTTGATTTGGGAATCTTTTAAAAATAATTTATTATTTTGTTTGTCTACTTGAATGATTATATTTATTTTTACTAAGGGATCAGGTAGGATTAAAATATTCTTACCTAAGGAAAACTACCTTTAAGTAATCATGACCTGAAATAATCCAGTGAGATAGTGCTATGGCATAGAGGCTTGAGGCTGGGAATTGGGAAGATTTGAGTTCAAATCCTGCCTTAGCCATATTTGGCTTTGTAATTCTGGGTGAGTCACTTAGCCACTCGGTTTCCTCATCTGTAAAATGGAGAGAATTATTCTTGGTAGCTTTCCAGGCCTCTTCCAGGTCTAAATTCTATGCTTTTCTTTCAGCCTTTGCCGTATTCCTGCCGCCCTCTGTACTGTGCAAGCATGTTGAATCTGGTGCTATGCTTTACTGGATTTAGGAAGAAAGAAGAGCTTGTGAGTCTTTTTAAATAAGCAACCCCCCATTCAAAAGGATTCTCTCTAAAAATTTTGTAAACTTCACTGAGAGCATTATTTGTATTTCATTTTAAAGAGATGATTGAAAGAGAAAATAACATGTACCAAGTAGTTTTAAAAATCTTAAATAGAGCAGTTCTGAAGAAATGTTAAAATCTATATGGATAAAACTTAGAAAATAATTTTAAAAATTCAGTAATTTTCTGAAGATTTTAGCATGTCTAGATGTTAGGAAAACAAACTAGTTGATCTTTTCTAGTTTATATCTTTATAACTGGTATTGAATAGATAACCTTAAAATAATGTTCTGTCTTAGACTTCAGACTTACTTCTGGTTCACAGAATACTGCAAAAGATAACTTAATATCTGATTTTTTTTTTTTTTTTGAGGAGAAACCAGTTACTAAAATGTATACTGCTGAAGAGAAAACTCAGATTTGATACAAAGTGGTGTTCATTGTGGAAAAAGTAATGAATATAAATAAGAGAACCATTGCTTAATTTATTTAAGCTCAAATGAAGGCTTTAAAAAAAAAAGTATTTCTTCGATGTTATGTTATTAATGCTTATTAAAATAGGTCTTTAATTTGTATGATAAAAATTTGTGTGCTCATGAAAAATCTTATAAAAATTTTAATTTAAAATAAGTTTTCGCTGATAATGTATAATTTTTTTTTTTTTTTTTAATCCGGAGGTCAAATTGGTGACTTTGGCCCATTACATGGGTGGAACTATTCGAAAGGACTTTAATTCCAAAGTTACACATTTGGTGGCAAATTGTACACAAGGAGAAAAATTTAGGGTATGTATGATTGGATGTATCTTTAACTTTCACATGAGGAGTCTTGTAAAGTTGTGTGATACAGCAGTATTGTCTTAATTATTTGTAGGACAAAAGTAATTTTGTTTTACTTAACCAGGATTTTTAAGTCACTTCAGTGTTGACCTCATATTATAAAACATAAACATTTGGGAATTTTTTTCTATTGTAAAGAAAGCAGTCTTTAAAAAAACAAAAAAACTTTTTAATCAGGTAGAGAAATGTAGGATAGTATTAGATTTCTCAAACTTAATTTATAGTCGTTAGCCACATATAGTGACTTCACCAAAAGCCCTCCTTTGGCTTGGTAAGTTTTCTGATTTGTTGTGTACAATGCCAATGGAGCCTAAACGCTCAAGACCTACCTTGATACATGAACCTATCAAACAGGCAATCAGAAGGACGAGACTCAATGTGAAAACCAGGTGTATTACAAGAGAAATGAACATGCATGTGGAACCCAAAGAGTTCACAGTTCATACAGAATTTTGCACGTTTTTGACAGCAAGATGAAGAAAGGAGGGATTGTCAGGAAGGGGCGTGGCATGGGACAGAGGAAGATACGGTAAGGGTGGGAAAAGGACATCCTTCCCAAAGGGGAAAAGCAAGGTGATGAGAAAAGCCATGTCCTTTCCCCTAAGGAACTTCTGGGCTATAAAGATGAGTTTGCATATCTACAGGGTCCCAGTTCAACAAGCAAATTTCCCCGCATATGGCTGAATACCTGCCTTGACTCCCAAGAAATTCAGTTTGGTATAACAAATTAATTTCAGCTGTGTGGGAGGATGGAAGGAGACTTTTGTCCTTGACACATTCAGGGTCTCCTGTATGCTTTGGGTTCAGTGTTTCTGGAAAATATGGCAACTCAAAAATACAAGGTCAGGGGACCCATAAACAACCCTTAATAAACCCCAAGTATCAGTCCAATGATCAACTCTATTTCTGCCATTTTAAGAGGAGCCTTGCTGAGTTTGAAGAGGCTTATTGCTATGTTGGAATCACTGATGGATTTTTCAGCCATAACCACTTCCAAAGACAGTTCCATAATTTCTGATGATGGAAACTCATGCCAATTAAATCTTGAGATCCATGAAATATGGAAGTATCTGGTATATATAGTTGCTGCCTACTTCCTGAAGTCTTGTTGATTTTGCTTCCTTTCCTTGCCCTTACTTTTTCCTCTGAAGACCTCTCCTGCCGTATCATAGCCTGCTTTGAATTGCTCTTTTATCTCCCTCTCCTCTTCCAGGGGGAGGGTCTGTGTCATTTTTTGTTTTTGTATCCCTGCTGTTGAACCATGATATATTGTTCTGAATAGATGCTTAGTAAATATTTCATGGATTGAATAGAGCTGTGGGATTTATAAGGAACATTTATTCTTTGCACTTTTACTCTACTATGTTGCTGGGTAGACTGTAGGCTGTTTATAGGTACTCTGAAATCATTAGCAGAATTAGAATTTTAAGGAGGGTTTTCTTTTATATGCTAGTACTGAGAAAGAAGGTGGAACAAATGACTGAGATACCAGTTCATTATGGCATGGCGGTCAAAACTTGGAAACTGATGATAGAAGGGCATAATCCTACAAGAAAGACTGACATTATAGGATTAAATCAGTGTAGCATATTGGAGAAAGTACAGCATAGTAGAATCAATGCAGATAGCTGCATATTAGAAGGAAGAACAAGGGAAGAATCAGAAATAAAATTGGGCCAATGATAATAAGTTGACATTTTTATATTGTTTGACAGTTTTTAAAGCACTTTGAAGAGATCTCATTGGATCATAATGGTTTCACCGATAGAAATAGTGAATTCAGAAGGAAGAGTAAGTTTTAGGAGAAGAACTTTTATTTTTGATATTTGGAGCTTGAGATGGAGTTCTGAAGCTTGGGATTAAGACCAGAGGTACTGATTTGGGAGGCATATAAAGGTCATAGATGAAAATAGCTGTGGAATTGAATGAAATTGCTAAGGGATAGAATGGAAAACTGAGTCTGGTCTCGTCTGATTGAAATGACACTTTGTAGGTAATAAATCAAAAATTAGTTTGGCCAAATCATATCCATTTATGTGAAAGATTCTTGTTTATATTTTCTGCTGTTTACAAGCAAAAAGAAAGATTTATTTGACCTTAATTTAGTGTTGCCTCCTTATGAAGTAAAATCTTGGTTTTGTGGAATATGTGAATCCTAGGAATGCTTTTTGATATATAACAATATATAAAAGTTTTAAATTTATAACAGGTGAAATTTTCAGTAGAGTCTTGAGCCCTGGACAGAGGAATGAAAAAAGTCACTGACACTAAGGGGTTAAATATGTGGTGGATTTTAAGAGGCCTTCTTTTCCTGGATTCCTTATGCAAAGAGAAAGTCTAGAGTTGAGCTTCTTAAACTTTTTCCACTTGTTACCCCTTTTCACTCAAATTTTTATGCAATCCTGAGATATAGTATATAAAGCTGTTATACAAATCAAACATTTTAAGTAGTAATTATAATTTTGTAACCCCCACATTCATTTAGGAGATCCCATATGGGGTCATGATGTAAGTTTAAGAAACTTTGGTCTAGAGTAGAGCTTCTTTAACGTTTTCTCCTTGCCCTTTCTCCATTTTTTTTTTTTTTTTTTTTTGCTAGAGAAATCTTGATGTGATTACATCTCGAATCTGAGCCAAGGTGTTTCTAGCAGTGTTCATACATGTGCAGGGCAAAGTATGTGTTTTATATTTTTAGAACTATGGCCGTGGTGAAGCTGTGCAGTGCAACACGGGTGAATGTTGCCCGAAACACCTTGGATTCATTATGTGCTTGATTTTATCTTTTGGTCATTGCATCCAGAAACCTCTTGCCAAATTTTTCACGTCCTATATGGGGTTGCAATCCATAGTGTAAGTTTCGCTCTAGAAATAAAGGAAGTGATGATGGCAGAGTTTGGCATCACCATTATTTTGGCTGAGGACATCTCTGTTTACTAAAATAAATTCCACTGCAAGAAAATAATTGGACTTCTGGAAATTTTTTGAATAACAAATTCTTTACTTTTATGATATGAAACTTTACATTTTTCTTTTGCAATAACATTTCATGTCTTATTTCAAAATTACATGAGTTACATTAGGAATTCATGCAAGCTAATTTATAATTTTGTTATAGCAATTAAACTTGGAGCGATGTAAAATGAATATCCTTTAACTAATGACACATCATTATTGTTAATACTGATTTTGTTTATTTTAGGTTGCTGTTAGTCTAGGCACTCCTATTATGAAGCCAGAATGGATTTTTAAGGCCTGGGAAAGGAGAAATGAACAGTAGGTGTTTTATTTAAGTATTTAAATTTCTTCTGTAGATCTTACTATCATTCCATACATTAGTTTAATTATATGCCTTATTTTCCAAACAAAGAAATTTAAGATTTCATGGAAAAATTAAAATACCACAATCTAAGGGGATTGACATGGACAGAAAAGGCCCCACAATTGAAGATTTGTTATATATTACTGCTATCTTCTCAGAATCAACCTGGGAATTTTTAATATAATCTATTACAAGCTCTTATTTGTCTCCACACTGAATCATTTGCCATTTGCCAAGTGCTATCATTTGTATCTTGGCAGTATTTTTCCTAGCCTCTCCTTTTTCATTATTTTGGCTGCTGCCACTTTAGTTCATGTCCCTCATTATGTAGACTGCTTTAGTGAGTAGTATGAGAGGACAGCAGATTATGATACTCATCGAATTCTGGGCAGAGGAGTTTGACTAGGGAAGTGTCAAAAGATTTTTTTGAGGAGAGAGGAGAGATGACCAAATCTTTATCTAAAAAAAATTTTTTTTTTGGTAGTATTATGAAAGCTGGTTGAAGAAAGGTGGAGGGAAGTTCTGTAGAATTCTGTGAGACCTGTTTAGAGTGCTGAATAGGAAAAAGGACAAGATTCTAAGTTATATGTAGGTTTTGATTTTTTTTCACTGTTTGAAAGTGTTGATAGATTTTAATATTCTTTAGAATTCATATAGAAAGATTTCAGAGTAGGGATTGGTATTTTTTTTTTTTTAAAGAGACCATTCATGGCAAAATAAATGACAACATTCAATTTCTACTTCAGAATGAGATGAGCTGTTTTTTGACTCTTCACCTTCCAGTGCCTCTCAGCAATTAGTATATAGTTTTATAAATTTGGTCTACTCTAACATTTTCCAATTTGGATTAAACTCCTCCAGATTCATTGCTCTTCCAAATTTGTTTTTCCGCTTAGAGTCCCCTTCCGGAGTTCTGGGTTCACCATCTAGGTCAAATCATCTTTGACTCCCTGTTCTTCATTTCACATAGCCGTTTAGGTGGTAAATGTTCACATTTCTTTCTTTTTTTTTTTTAATTAAAGCTTTTTATTTGTATAACATGTATGGGTAGTTCCCCAGCATTGATCTTTACAAAGCTTTCCATTACAAATTTTACCCCCAGTCCCCTCCCCTCCCCTAAATGGCAGGAAGTCCATGACATGTTAATAATGTTGAATTACTTGAGAAGTTATGCAAGAAAAATCCTATCTACAAGAAAAAAAAAGAAAATCAGAGAAAGGCAACACAATGCAAGCAAATATCAATAGAAATCATGAATATGTTATGTTGTGGTCCATATTTCATATCCCTCTCTCTGGGTGTATATGGTTTTCTTCAGTGAACAACTGGAACTGGTTTGAGACAATTCTTTGTTGCAGAGAGCCATGTCCATCAGGATTGATCATCATGTAATACTGTTGTTGCTGTGTATGATGATCTCCTGGTTCTGCTCGTTTCACTCAGCATCAGTTCATGCAAATCTCTCCAGGCCTCTCTGAAATCGTCCTGCTGGTCATTTCTTACAGAACAATAATATTCCATGACATTCATATACCATAATTTATTCAACCACTCTCCAATTGATGGGCATCCCTTCAGTTTCCAGTTTCTAGCCACTACAAAAAGGGCTGCGACAAACATTCTTGCACATGTGGGGCCCTTTCCCTCCTCTAAGATCTCTTTGGGATATAGGCCCAGTAGAAACACTGCTGGGTCAAAGGGTATGCACAGTTTGATAACTTTTTGAGCATAGCTCCAAATTGCTCTCCAGAATGGTTGGATCCGTTCACAGTTCCACCAACAATGTATTAGTGTCCCAGTTTTCCCACATCCCCTCCAACATTCATCATTATCTTTTCCTGTCATTTTAGCCAATCTGACAGGTGTGTAGTGGTACCTCATGGTTGTCTTAATTTGCATTTCTCTGATCAATAGTGATTTGGAGCAACTTTTCATATGACTACAGACGGTTTTAATTTCATCATCTGAAAATTGTCTGTTCATATCCCTTGACCACTTATCTATTGAAGAGTGGCTTGAATTCTTATATATATGAGACAATTCTCTATATATTTTAGAAATGAGGCCTTTATCAGAACCATTAAATGTAAAGATGATTTCCCAATTTGATGCTTCCCTCCTAATCTTGTCTGCATTAGTTTTATTTGTACAGAAACTTTTTAACTTAATATAATCAAAATTATCTATCTGGTGCTCAATTAGGAGTTCCAGATCTTTTTTGGACATAAATTTATTCCTTCTTCACAGGTCTGAGAAGTAAACTATATTACGTTCCTCTAATTTGTTTACAAAATCACTCTTTATATCCAGATCATGAACCCATTTAGATCTTATTTTGGTATGTGGTGTTAGGTATGGGTCAAGCCCTAATTTCTTCCACACTAGTTTCCAATTTTCCCAGCAGTTTTTGCCAAATAGTGAGTACTTATCCCAAAAACTGGGGTCTTTGGATTTATCAAACACTAAATTGTTAAGGTTATTGCCTAGATTGACCTGATAACCTATCCTGTACCACTGATCGACTGCTCTATTCCTTAGCCAGTACCAAACGGTTTTGATGACCGCTGCTTTATAATATAGTTTTAGATCTGGTACAGCAAGGCCACCTTCATCTGCCTTTTTTTTCATTAATCCCCTTGAAATCCTTGACCTTTTGTTTTTCCAAATGAACTTTGCTACTATTTTTTCTAGATCTGTAAAATAATTTCTTGGGAGTTTGATTGGTATGGCACTAAATAAGTAGATTAGTTTGGGTAGTATTGTCATTTTTATTATGTTTGCTCTGCCTACCCATGAGCACTTAATGTTTTTCCAATTGATTAGGTCTGATTTTATTTGTGTGTAAATGTTCACATTTCTATCTTCACAGCTTCTCTTATTTAGATTCTCTTCTAGTTAATCGTGTAGTCACTGCCCAAGTTCAACACTTTTTACCTGGACTATCACAGTCATCTTCTGGCTGAGTTCTTCAGAACTCTTCTCCACCTTATTCCATCTTTCACATTGCAGCTAAAGGGGTATTCTCTACCCTTTGGTCTGACCAAGTCACTTCCAACATCAGTAACTCCAGTTTCTATTACCTCTGGGATTGAGTCTGAAGTCCTCAAGCTGATTAACTTTTAAAACTCTTCCACCACAACACTCAATCTCCTTTCCAAGCTTCATGCTCTGTTGCTGTCCTTGTTGATCATGTTTGCCCTCATTGGATTTCTCTATATATTCCTTTTGCTGAGTGCCTTCTGTATGCTTTTTTACTTTCTCCGAGGCCCAGCTAAATGCCACCTTCTACACAAAGCCTTTCTTGACCTCTTCTGCCTTATATTTATATTATATCTGTATCTTACTCTCCCCCAATCCTGTATTTAAGCACTTGCAACCAGGAACTGACTTTTTTTGTCAGTCTCCCCAGTGGTTAGCTTGGTACTTGGCACAGGGCAGATGTTTATAGTTTTTGATTTTCTTTGTTTAGGGATTTCTGTGCTGCAGCTGATGAATTTATAAATGAATTTAAAGTTCCTCCATTTCAAGATTGCATGCTGAGTTTTCTGGGATTCTCAGATGAAGAGAAGGCTAATATGGAAGAAATGACTGAAATGCAAGGTGGTATTATTTTATACAATTAAATGGGGATGAATCATAAGAAATTAATTTTCTCCCCTTATCTGGTATTATTTCATTCTATAAATTTTAAAATGTTTGGATTGGGTAAGAAATGTTTGAATAACTGTGGGCTCTTCCCTTTAACTTTAGGAGGTCATTATTTGCCAGTTGGAGATGAGCGGTGCACCCATCTTATAGTTGAAGAAAATGCAATAAAAGAGCTTCCATTTGAACCTTCAAAGAAACTTTATGTTGTAAAACAAGAGGCAAGTAATTCTTATACTTGTTAAACCTTTAAAAGATATATTATCTAAGTATGTTCTAAGTAAGATAAAGTTTCCTTTGTTCCAAGAGTGAGGATTGACAAGCCAGACAGCTCCTGTGTTTTGCTGGCATCCAAGAAATATGTCGACAAGACCAAGTCAAAAATGGTACAGCCTGGTTCTTCAGTCTGGAGAAGATCAGGCACTACAACAGAGATCAATTAGAGTGAAATGGTTACTAAAAGCAAAAAAAAAAACAAAACTGATGATCTGCAACTGAAGAATTCTTACCTTAGGGGAAAGCACCCTGCTTTCTTGCTCAGTTGCCATCAGGCAAGGACTGCTGGGGCAAGTGAGTGTGACTGGCTTGGGCTCTGCCCTGATGGAGGAGTCACTGGAGTGTAGAAAAGATTATTTCAACTTCCATTGGCAATTCCTTATTTAGACATAGAGACAATAAGAAAAATATAAATGAAACTAAAAACAAAATTGTAAGTGATTGTATATGTCTTTGAAAGTTGTTAGTGGCCACTTAAAAGTCCCCTACTACTTTTCATCATTGTTTTACTTCCTATATTTATAGCATGGATTTATTGTTATCTTTACCTTTATAATAGTTTTGATCTTTTTTTTTCTTTCTATATTTCAATTTTTCCATACTTATTATTATTATTTTATCTAGACCTGTTAACATTGTTTTATGAAATTCCTATCAGTATAACTTAGCAACATTTTGTTTCTTTTTCCTTCCTTGTACCCTACCCCCAGCCAAGATACTGAGGAAAGTCTAATATGATATATGTTCTGCCTCTGTATCCCAGAAAGAGATAGAAGAAATGCTGTCTCAGATCTCTTTTTTTGGGACCAAGCTTGGTCACCATAATTACCCTAGTTTCATGTTGTTTTGTTGTACTTCGTGTTGATGTTGCGATCATTGTCTATATTTATAATCTTTTTACTTCACTTTTACAGCAATTCATATATTCTGAACTAGTTGATGATTCGTTTCCAGTTCTTTGCCTCTACAAAACATATCACAACTAGGATGAGAAAGGAAGTGATCAACTAGAAAAAAAAATTTTGTTCCAAATATTAGAAATAATGAAAAACCAAATGCTTTTTTCTAGTAAATAAACCATTTGAAGCAATGCATATAAACAGTTGTTATTTGAAGGATTCTTTAAATTGTTAATAATGAGGGACAGCTAGGAGGTGAAATGGATAGAGCACTAGCCCTGAAGTCAGGAGGACCTGAGTTCAAATTTGGTCTCAGACACTTAACATTTCCTAGCTGTTTGACCCTGGGCAAGTATTTAACCCCAATTGCCTCAGGGGGAAAAATTGTTAATAATGAAATGCAAATTGAAACAACTTTATATCATATCCAGCAAATGGACAAAGGTGGCGAAAGATGGGAATAATTGGTACTTAAAGGGCTGTTGAAAAATGAAACACAATAATGGAGCTGTTGAGACTTCTAATCATTCTGGATAGCCATTTGAAATTATGCGAAGTGACTAAAATGTCCATATTTTTTGACTAGATTAGAATGCTAGGCATGCATGTACCTCAATGAAGTCATTGATAAGACATGCTATTTATGGATCCACAGTCTTAGAACAGCAACTTAGACTTTTAAAGAGTAGCCTGCTACAGTGCAAGCTTAAATGATGTACCCTGGGTTACACAGTCATTAAGGCTCACAGGGAAGACTTGAAGCTAGATTTTTCAAAACTTGAGTTTGATTCTTGTTTACATATATGCTACTGCCTCTCATTTTATGTGGTACAACAGTATTCCATTATTTTCATACTATAACTTGTCTAGTCTTTCTCCTCTTATTGTAGCTTTAATTTGTTTCCCCTTTTTACTATTATTTTGGCCCACCTTCCAGGCTAAACTTCAGAGCTGCTATCAAGGGAGTGGTAGGGTAACTTTTTTGGTGAGGGGACCGGTTATGTGCTATAATCAGAAGTACCTGTTGACCAGCTGCCACTAATGGCCAATGTCAATCCAGATGTCCTTGAAATAGTAACACTTGCCCTAGGAATAGTAGAATTACACAGACTACTGCCCTTACTTCCAACCTTATGTCCACTACCATCATTGGTGGTGGGAGTGGGAGTGGGTGGGAGCAGTTTTTTTGGAGAACTGGATCCATCTTCAACTGCCACCAATAGTCAGGAAGGGCAACAGCCCTCGGAATAGCAGCACTTTTTCTCCCCAGGCCATGTGCTCCTCACAGTCATTGTCCAGGCAGCCTCCTATATATGCATGTGCTAAAATGCCAACTCTGCATTCAAAGTTACTGAATACCCAGAAAAGAAATTTTTCATCACTGCAGTCTTTATCACTGTCAAATTAGTTAGTGTGGGGCAGCTAGGTGGCGCAGTGGATAGAGCACCAGCCCTGAAGTCAGGAGGACCTGAGTTCAAATCTGGTCTCAGACACGTAACAGCTGTGTGACCCTGGGCAAGTCACTTAACCCCAATTGCCTCAGCAAAAAAAAAAAAAATTAGTGTAAGAAAGATACGTGATTTTTATCAATTGAAATATTGTTAAAGATGAATTTCCATCTGCTTTGCTGCTGTACTTTAAAAACTCATGGGCATCTTTGTCTGACTGGAAGCAGAAACCTTCTGTGTGTATTGTCTCCCCTTGTGAAATGTGAGCTCCTTAAGAGCAGACAACTGTTTTCAACAACCATGTTTTTTATGCCCTATCTTGTTTTTCTTTGTATTCTCAGCATTATAGTACTTTGCACACAGTAAGTGCTTAATAAATGCTTTTTCATTTTTTTTAATAAAGTTCTTAAGAACTAAGAATATTTTTGCACAGAATTTTTTTTTTTTTTTTTTTTTTTACTCTAACTTTGGAGCATAGACTCATCAATGGGACCAGGGAGCCAAGAAATAGTAAACAGGTAGATGGTGTAATGGGTAAAGCACAGAACACAAGTAATTAGGAAGGCCTGAGGTCAGATCATCTCTCAGAAACTATCTGAATCAGAGAGCAAATTTCTTAATCTCTTTGCTTCAGTTTCCTTATTTGTAAAATAAGGATAATAGTAGCACCTATGTCACATGGTTAGAGTGAGGATCAAATTAATTATAGAAACAATTATATTTTTTAAGTGCTGAATGCTAGCTGTTAATAGAAAAATATATATATTCCCTAATAAGCAATCCTAAAATTTCCACAAATACTTTGGGTATAATTTGATAACTTCATCAGCAAAATAATATTGTGCTCTTTTTTTCTTTGATTTTTTTTTTCTTTTTTTTAAACTAAAGCCTTGCCAGTAATTCTGTTGGTATTTTATTGTCTTTGACAATTTGGATATTGAGAGAAACTCAAAAGTTCCTTTAGTTTTAAATATAAATTTAGAAATGTCTATTTTTCTAATAGGTAACAGACATTTGGCACATGTTTTTGTATGATGGCTCATTTATACTTTTCATATCTTTTGGCCTCTTATTCTTTGACTAATGACATTAGTGTGCTTTTTAGAGCCCCCACTCTGGGGTGCCAAAATATACTATGCTTTCTAGAGCCTCCACGTTGGAATGCCAAAATATACCATCTAGATTAGCTCTCTGGAGAATCTTGGGACCAGCCCGAATCCTTGGTCTTGGTGGATGAGTGATGAAGGCATGGACCCACAAGGATGGTCAAAGATGGAGTCCGTTTATTTCTAGTCCTCTCAGCCCTTAAATGCCTTAGTACAGTTACATCATTACAGCACCCTGAGCATGTGCCAACTATAGTACCATTACATCATCACAGCATACTGCACAAGTGTTAACTATAAGTATCCTGCTATTGATATATAAATGCCTCTCTTTACTGTAAGTATCCCTTGCTTCAAGTAGAACACAGGTGGTCACCACCACTCTCTCCCCTTTCCCTCCCCCCCACACTTCTCAGGAAGATTGAGATGCCTAAGGGGAGATGAGAGCAGAACCAGACATAAGTCAGCAAGTTCCCTCTAGGCTGAAGGGTCTTATACCTCATCCAGAGTTTCCCCACTATCTGTGACTACAACATGACTTGATAAATTTATGTGTATTATGCATTTTACTTAGATGTCAAACTTTTTTAACAAGTATTTAATACAATGGTTTTTATCCATTAGTTATTTCTAAATGCATTGCTTTTTGTTATAGAAGAACTTTTATGTACTCAAATTATTCTATTCTATAATATAGATTTCAGGTTTTCTGTGTTGAATTTTTTTTCTTTGATCCTTTTCAGTGGTTCTGGGGCAGTATTCAGATGGATGCTAGAGCTGGAGAATCTATGTATTTATATGAAAAGGTATAAAAATTATTTCTTCTTGCATTCAGAGAAAACATCTATTAAATGGTATAAATATAGTATCTTTTAATCTTTATATTACTTCATAATTCTTACCTCAAAGACAGAAATTCTGAGATATGAGCCCATATGTAAAAATTCCTTAGCATTCATAGAAAATAATTTAAAATTAGATATGAAATAACATTTTTCCTTGAGGCATAAATGAAAACAATCATATCAATAAATTCAGAATCATAAAATATAATGGAGAACCTTTTGAGTTTTTTAAAAGTTCCTATGTTCCTCACATAAAAGTGAAAAACATACTTTAGAAAGTTAAATGTTACTATTAGGCAATTACAATTCTTTATTTACTATTGAATCTTATTATACTTCAGACTTGTATGAAATAAATATGCAATTTTGTATAAATGGGCTACAATCTGGTTAATGTGTGTGTATGTATATATTATATACATAATATACTCATATTTTTTTAATGCCTTTATAAATAATAAATGGCATTTATATTTAATTTTAGGCTAATACTCCAGAACTCAAGAAATCAGTGTCACTCCTTTCTTTGAGTACGCCAAATAGCAATCGTAAGAGACGTCGTTTAAAAGAGACACTTGCTCAGCTGGCGAGAGAAACTGATATATCACCATTCCCCCCTCGTAAACGCCCATCAGCTGAGCATTCCCTTTCTATAGGGTCACTACTGGATATCTCCAACACACCAGAGTCCAGTAGTAGCTATGGAGGTAAAGTACATTTTAATAAATTCATTTTGAGTCTTAAATTCAAATCTTGTTAGTATATAGGTGAGTGGAGACAGTCTCCACATATTTCTGTTGTAGTTAGTCAAAATGATTTCTTACTGTGGGATTATCTATAATGTGAAAACTAGAGTATTTTGGGGATTATAAAAAGTATAAGACATAGTTCCTGTCTTTATGCCATCCATAAAATAGTTGTAGAGATAAGATGAAGGCAGACAGACACAAAAGGTGTAACATAATATACCATCATAAGACATGTTGCAAAATATGTGATTAATTAACAAAGTGGATAATGGATTGTGAATGTGCTGTGCAATCAGAGGCTGTTTTGATGAATTTTTTGAGGAGGTGCAACTTGAGCTGGAAACTTAAGAATGGATCAAATTCAAACAAATTAAAACAAACAGCAAATTTATTTGCAAGAATCATAAGGCTGTTTTAGAGAAGTAGGAAATAAAAGCCTAGAAAGGTTAGTCTTGTTCTATAAGACCATGGAAACCAGATAGCAGAGATCATTTATTTTGTCTTTCAGGGAACACCATTTGCAGGTCTTTCAGCAAGTGGAAAGAGATGATTAAAGAGGATGTCTTAATTTAAGATAAGATTAATTAGAGAAATTAGATAATAAGGAGACTAATGTTAATTGTAAGGAAAGCAAGTAGTAGGCTTGGAAAGAAAAGAATGCCATCTCAATGAAAAGGAAAAAGAAGGTGCTAAAAGAGTCATTGGAAAGTATTAATAATTATTAAGTAAATTCTTGAACCAGCATATTATACAGATGATGGTACCATTAGCATGATTAGAAAAGTTGGGAGATAGAAGTTGGTGTTGGGTTGGAAGGAACAATTGGATATGATAGCAGGATGTTTTAAGTGTAATATGCTCAGTCTGAAAAATGGAGCTGGGATATTTAACTGTGGCTAAAATAAGAGATTTGGGAACCATCCTGATAAAGGCCTTGGATGAAACTAAAAGAGTAAACATGATGTATATAGAGAGAAAATGTGATGGATGAAAAGAGCCAGTGACTCAGGATTAAATTTCAAAAAACATCCCACAGTAGGGAAAATCTCCAATGAAGGACATAGAAGGATCATTGAATCATTTAGATGAAGAAATAGATAAGTAGGGAAAGAACTGAAGATTTCTATCTTTAAGCTTCGTTAAATAACTAGGTTTCTTTTCAAATTATTTAAGAAAGTGATTGTCATTGAAAAATTTAAACAGTTAGCCAGCTACTTCTGATCAGATCATTAAGTAGTAGTTTAGACACAAAGCTTTAGATAATTTTTCCCTTGAAAACAGGTTGCTGGAAATAAATATATACTAAGTCAAAGTGGCTGTTACAATTTTTGTATAAAAATCTTTCCTTAACTCTGCCTCTCAAAAAAAAAAAAGAAAATTAAGTGTTTTAGTTTTAAAAAATAAAAGATTGAATAATTTATTTGTCTTCTCTAACAGTGACATTCTTTCTAGATATTCCAGAAAATTCTGGGAGATTGAGAAACCTATACAGTGTCAACTAATAAGGTCTATTAAAGATGGAAGTGTAATAAAAATAGGAAAAGACTAGGACTAATGTACCTCCCATTACCACCAAATGCCTCGATCTTCATCTTGTCCTTCCTCTGATTGTGATGGAAGAGGGACCCACATTTCCCAGGTTAATTGCCTTACTGGGCCCTCTTAGTGGTATTTCTCTTACTTCAGTGTTTTTCATGGGGTAGGGAAAGAAGCAATGGATTGTGAAATCATTACCAGAATAAATATACATGTCCTTCTGAGTACAAAGCATGGTCGTTTTTATCTTTTATTTAGTTTTCACAAAATATAGTATTGTCGATAATATATTTGGTGATGATTTTTTTATGTTATTGGTGCTTCATTTGTGTCTGAAAGGAAAACAAATTTTCTGATTCCCTTTGAAAGGAAATATTCTTTTTTTTTTCTGAAGACCTGAGTTCTTTATTTTCAGATTTTATGAAATGTCAAGTTTCTCAATGATAGAATTGATTTTTTTTTTTTTTTTTTTTGCTTTTTGCTGAGGCAATTGGGGTTAAGTGACTTGCAGGGTCACACAGCTAGGAAGTGTCTGAGAGCAGATTTGAACTCAGGTTCTCCGGACTTCAGGGCTAGTGCTCTAACCACTGCACCACCTAGCTGCCCCTAGAATTGATTTTTGACAGATGTAAAAAAAATCTTTATGCACATAACATACTTTGAATATTAAGAAATAGGACATTATCTTTGAGAATAATTGCTTATGAATTTTTGTGATTATCATTATACATACTCAGTGATTTAACTTCTAATAAGATGAATTTAGCACTTACCAAGGATAGATTTCCCCACCAATTTCTAATAGGTAATTTGGCAGAAATAATCAAAAGAAAATTGGAATATTCCAATCTATTGCTTGGGATTCCAGTGACCTTAAGCAAGCAAGTCCTGTATGAAGAAGCATATCTAGCCCCAGCTGTTCTTTTGTGTTTTAATAAAATAATTTCTCCAAAAAAAAAATACTCGAAATTCTTGATAACTTTTTGTTCACTTTTTAAAAAGTAGGCTGATAAGAACATAATTACTATCATGGTGAGATATTCATACCTATTATTTGGGAAACACCATCTTGTACTGTGTTGTGCTGTTTATTCCTTCTCTCCTATGCCTTCATCTCTTCCCTTTAATTCACTCCTTCACAACTGCCTTGAGAGGTAGCATGAAATAATAAGACTTCTGCACTTAGAGTTACCAAGGTGATTCTGGGCAAATTACTTCAGTTTGGAACCTCATTTTCATAATATCTAGAGTAGTTATGATGATCAAATGAAATAAAGTGCTTTACAAACTTTAAAATGCCATATAAATGAATGTTGTCACAATTACTACAAATATGCCCACATTTCCTTAAAAACACAAACATATAAACACAGTTTTTTGTTAAAAGCTTTCCCTTGTCTTGACCTTCTGTCCAAGCTTAACTGCTGTTAATCTTCAATAAAATACTTCACACTGCAAAAATAGCACTTCATACGTATATAGTGCTTTAAGATTTGCAAGCACTTTCTCCTTGGTGAGAACAAGAAATGTTGGTGTGAGGAAACCCTTTTTCAGAGGTAAAGTGATTTTACTCATGTTCGAGGCAGGATTCAAACCCTTCTGCTTTTACATTCGTCCCTCTAGTCTTCTGTGTTCTTCTTCAGTCTAGACTTTGCTGTTTCTTGAACATGAGAAGCATTTTTCCACATGTGCTGTCATGCCTAAAATAAAAGTGCCCCTTGTTTCCTCTAGCTTTCTGAGCAGTATTTAGGGAGGTAGCAGGGGTGCAGTAAAAACACCTGAGTTTAGAAACTATTGATTTCAATCCCACATTTCCTATTTTAGTAGGGCAAACTTGGGCAGATCACTTGATCTTGAATAGAATGTAAAATGTGGCCACGAGTGACCATCTCCATCTAGAGATTCTGAGAACCTGGTTTTCCTACTTTGGGCAGTACTGGGATGAAAGCTGCACAAAGACCCAATTTTCTCTTCTCTCAAAGGAGGAATTTGGATTTGATTGCCAAATCAATGTTTGTTATGTCCAAGAAGGGACCATGCCTCACTGTTGCATATACTGTTATACAACCTGCACAGTATTATTCTGTGCAGCATTTTAAACTATGGATTTCTGGGTAATTGTGGAATAAAAGTTTTTTTTTTCCCCCTACCCATCAAGTAGTTATTGAGGGCTTGCTCTTTGTAAAGGGACTTTACTTGAGTTTCATGCAAATGATGTTAGTAATAAAAAATAGGTTTCCTTTCATGGCAGAGAAAATTAATTTTTGTAAAAGACCTCTGTTTAAGATGAAAAGTTTTTGATTAGCAAGTTTTACTTAAAAAAAAAAACAAAAAAACTTTGCTTCTAAAAGAATTTGAGGTGATTTAAAATATACTGTTTTTTAAGTTACGATTAGCATTTTGATATTATAGGGTATAATTTTATATACAAATATGGAATTTATCTTTGAAAGACATGCTACCTAACATTTCAATCATACAGTAGTAAATGGGGGGAAATTTACAAAATGTTGATACTGGATATTAAATATTGTATAGTTAAAGAAACTTTCAGAATATGGAATTTTCAAGTTAGTAAAAAGTCAATTTTGACGTGGAAACTAGTTTATGTTAAGACTCTCTGTAGGGAAAATAACACTAGATTAATAGTGAAGAAATCTGATTTCCAAGGCCTGGCCTTGGTACTTACGGTGTGGTTTCTTTTTTAAATGCCACTTAAGTTTTTTTCTCTCATTTTCTTACTGAAATGGGGATTCTTATAACCTTGTTAAGTTGTGAGAATCAATCGAAATGACAGTTTAAGGGTATGAAGCACTATTCATACCTGATTTGGGTATATTTGTAAGACTAACTTGTTTTAAACCTATTATTAAATGAGTACCTTTGTTTTACTGTAGTAAATTTTAAACTTCTTGTTCTTTTTTAGAAACACCAAAATCTTGTACTAAGCCTTCCAAAAATTCTACTCCTGTACCTCCAAAGCAATCAGCAAGGTGGCAAGTTGCAAAAGAACTTTATCAGACTGAAAGTAATTATGTAAATATACTTGCAACAATTATTCAAGTAAGTTCAAATTGGTGGGGCTTGTTTGTTTTGAGTGTTCCTGATGTAAAATTCATAATATATTTACTAGGGGGGGAAAAGACATCTACAATTATGATGCTAAAATGTGTATGACCAGAATTGCAATTAGTGACTAAAACCCATTACTCTGAAAGCAGTCAGCACTATGGTAGATTTCAAAGATTATGATCTTGGAATAATAGGGCTTCTATTCACATATAATGTATTTAATGCTCTTCATCACTGGTCTGAGGAGGCCTCATGAAGCTCCACCTGACTTTCTAAAAGAAGCATGTTTGGGATCCCAGGGATAATCTGGTATTGGACATCTTTTCCCATTCAGTGTTTATATTAGAACTTGGCAAATGTGGTATGTGGAGCTCTTCTGTAGCAGTCTTTTGCAAGGTCATTATTCATTAGGCAGCTTTGGAGGCAGAGACACTGGTTGATTCAATGAGGCTGTGAATCACTCAGGTCTTGTGAATATAAACATGGCCACTCAACTGTGTGGGAAGCAGGATACCTTTGGCATTTGGGAGCAAAGAAACTGGGCCTAGTTAAACCCAGGATAATAGAGATACTTTGCTATAGAAACATTTCTTGTATTATTTTTTATACATTGGAATGTTTATAATTATTGGTAAATGGTTGAAAATTTGTGTAAATTCTGTTAGGCCGTGATAAAATGCTGGAGGTGGGGGTAACAAAGTTCTAATTAGCATAGCAAATAAATTCACCTATACTGGATGGTGCTACTAATAGAGGAGAAGACTTGGAATTAAGAAATTATTCATTCTTTTCACTTCCCATCTGGGATTTTCTTGGCAAAGGCCCTGACGTGCTTTGCTATTTCCTTTTCCATTTCATTTTTTTAGTTTTAAATTTTTTTTAATTAATTAAAGCTTTTTATTTACTCCAGTTCATTTTCCAGATGAGGAAACTGAGGCAAACAGGGTTAAGAGACTGGCCTAGGATCACATGACTAGTAAGTGTCTGAGGCTAGATTTGAACTCAGGGAGGTGACTCTTCCTAACTCCAGGTCTGGTCCTCTATCCACTGTGCCACCTGTTTGCCCAGAATCAGGAAAACATGAATTCAAATCTGAGCTCAACCACTTACCTAGCTATGTGACTATAGGCAATCACATAATCTCTTTAACTCTCATTTTCCTTTTCTGTAAAATGGAGCATGCTTCTGAGGGTTGCTTCAAAGATCAGATATAAGAATCAAATCAAATAACAAACTCTTTACAAACCTTAAAGCTCTGTTGAAATGCTATCATCAACATTGTCATCTTAGAAGTCTGGGATATGTATCAGAAAAGATAAGTATTCACATTCTAGAATGCTAAGCATAAATTTATGAAAACTTTCATTTGAAAGATTGCAGCCTAAACCATGACTACAGTCTTCCTACTTTCAGGGGGATTTCTAACATAAAATTTTTGCTTTCTAGTGTATGTTAGAATTTCATGGTGGCTCTGAGCAATCTTTGAATCTGGTGTAGTTGTACTAGAGGTATTCTGATAGACTGGTGGGCCAGCTAGCCTTTTGGATGAACCACCTTTTTGTTATAATTAGTATATCAGCAAAGTACACTATGAGTAATTAAATTTGAACTCATAAACTTTCCTTTAATGCTTTGAGTAAGTTTTCAGTTAGCTGTCAGAAGGGCAAGAATATTTTTAAAAATTTGGCAATTATAAATATTAAATATTTTAGAAGTAAATTTCTGGAAGTTGTTTATATATTTGTTGACAACTTTTTGCTTTGCATAACCTTTATTTCTTAATATGTCCCTCTTACCAGAAAATTATCCTTTAAAATAAAGAGTTAAAAAGTCAGAGAAAAGGAAAAAAAACACAGAAGAATTAACCAATGTATTAAATGTTTTAGAAATGCTTCTAATTGTCAGAACTTTTCCTTTTCTCTTTTGGAGAATATAGACTTTTTTTTTTTTCTTAAATAAGAATAAGTGCACATTTAGCTAACAACTTGAATGTAAAATAAAAATTATTATTATGTGACTGGGATACTGTTTTAATACTGGGACTACATGACTAACTCAATAAAACCTGATGTATTATTGGGTTAAAATATGTATCTGATCAAGTGTACAGCTGTATTTGGAAATAACATGAAGGAAAAGGGGAAAAAATTCTTGATTTTATTTTGGGGGAAGTTGGGATAGTGTCATCTTTGTTTTTTTTATTACTACTTTTCATATATCAATCACTTTTTTTCTTAGCTGTTGAGCCTATTTATTTTCCTTTGCTTTCTCTTTTTAGTTATTTCAAGTTCCATTGGAAGAGGAAGGACAGCGTGGAGGACCCATCCTTGCTCCAGAAGAGATTAAGGCCATCTTTGGTAGCATTCCAGATATTTTTGATGTCCACACCAAAATAAAGGTAAACTTCTCTACAGCACACATTGCACCTTTAATCTTTTTTTTTTTTTTTTCTTAAGACCTTTAAAAGGATTATAGCTGTGCACACCTATAAGAATTTTCTTTTGGTACTTTAGTTGATGTAGTAACATTTTATTCCTAAAATTACTTCATTTCCTTTCTTCCCCCTTTGAACTTTAGTGTTCCTGGAGGTGCACATGTCACAGGTGTGACAGTTCCTGTTATTGTTTTCTTTGTCCTTTCTTTGCTTCTATTGTCGATTTTCTTTAATGTTATTTTTGCTGAAGTTTAACAATTATACTGGAGGCTTGTTGTTCCATCATCTAGTTGTGTCTGATTATTTGTGATCCCATGTGGTGTTTTCTTGGCAAAAATACTGGGGTGATTTCCCTTCTCCTTCTGTAGTGGATTAAGGCAAACAAGGTTAAATGACTTTTCTAGAATAACACAGCTGGTGAGTGTTTGAGGTCTGATTTGAACTCAGGTTTTCTTGACTCCAGGTCTAGCACTCTATCTACTGAGCCACCCAACTACCTCTCTGTTTTCCAGTTTCTCTCCATTTAGGCAAACAAGTATGTACACAATCCAAAAAAAGATACTTTCTCTTTCATGACATGATTTCTAATCAAGTATCTATAACTTCTCTAGGCCCTTTGTATCTTAGACCAGAGTGCTTGATGTTATCGGATTAATTTCTTTCTCATTGTTCCTTTAATAAAGATTTAAAAGTTTGCCAGCATTTTTTCCTAAAGTAGTGCTCCTTAAAATCTTTAGACTTTATATTGTGAAATAATTGGGAAAGTGGTCTGAAGTGTAAAATATTTTCTAAGCAATATAATTTCCTCATTATAAAACATTGGCTGTGAATATTTTAAATTATAAAGTAATACTAATAAATAAAATGAGAAATGAATGCAAGTGAAATGGACAATGAGCTTATATGATATAAAATTCTTAAGTAAGAGTTAAGTCTCGTAGAATCTGAAGTCATACTGAAGGATTCTTGTTTCTTGAACACTGGGTATGGGGTTGGGTATGCAGAAGAAGGAAGACCTTGCCCTGAAAATTTGTGGAAGTATAATCAAAAGAACATGACTAGATGGCAGGAGTCCTAGGTTCTGATTTTACTTTTTTCCCTAAGTAATTGGCTGATCTTTCCAAAATTATTTAACCTGCTGGCTCTTCATCTATATCATTATTTCAAAATTCCCTCGAGTGATGACATTTCATAATTCCTTTTCCTTTTTTATTTTTCATTGTAATCACATCCCATGTGGTAGCACTTAATAAATGCTTATTTTTTGATATATTTAATATTATAAACCAGTAAAATAGTATTAGGATATAGGTGATTCTATAATAAAGCAAAAACAAAGTGAGAACAGTTCTTAGTTTCAATTATATGTGTATTTCCCTTCACTTTCACTGTTGAGAATTCACTCTTTGGGAATTGTGAATAAGGGAAAAGCTGGCATAGTCTTAACATTCATACTCATATTTCCATATGTTCTGAGAGGAGGTATATAGGATGCTGTGATGTTAAATTATCCTAATGAAGTCAACCCAGAGGGATGGAGGAATATTCAGAAATGGAATTCTAGAAATAAAAAAATTTTTATGAATGATGATGGAGGAGAGCAATTGTCCAAAGAAATTGATGTGGGTCATATGTAACTCGGCCAAAAAAAAAAAAAAACCTAGTTTAAAAACTGAATTTTCAAAAAATCATGTCAAAGAAGTGAACAAGGGAAGGTTTTTAAAGAAGCACCACATAATCCACTGCTAAAACCACAGTTAATTGAAGACCACACAAAAGGGACTTATTTTGCTTTTTTTTCTCTGCTAAGAAGAAAATTATCTTTGGAAAGGAGAGGACAAAAATGCTTAATAGGAAATCAAAACTCAAAAGAAGGAATGAGATAATAAGCAAATATTTTGGTACACTTAATGCCCTCAGGCTCCTAAGTGTGAACCAAATCAGGAATATTGAGAAAATGGGGCAGCTAGGTGGCGCAGTGGATAGAGCACCAGCCCTGAAGTCAGGAGGACCTGAGTTCAAATCTGGTCTCAGACACTTAACATTCCCTAGCTGTGTGACCCTGGGCAAGTCACTTAACCTCAATTGCCTCAGCAAAAAACAAAAACAAAAAAAAGAATATTGAAAAAATTAGTTGATCAATCAATTAAGCATTTATTAAGCATATGCTGTACTCAATACTTGTGTATGGTTGGGAGATACAAGGGCAAAAATGAAACATTCTTTGTCTTGTGATTATTGGGTCACTGCTAGGGACATTTGAAGGTTACTAGGATGTGGGGAACGTAGAGTAGACCTAGAAGAGAAAAAATATTTAAAAAAAAAACAAACAAAAAAACCAAAAACTAGAGAAGTGAGTTTTTCACAACTTTATTCAAATTTTGGTAAAATTCTAGAATATATTAAAAGTATAAGCTAAAGGAAGGAGAAGTAATAAACACATATATATCATATCCTGCAAGGTATGTTATTACCTCCATTTTACAGTTGAAGAAATTAAGGCCAATGAAGGTTAAATGATTTGCCATAAGTCACACAAGCCAATAAGAGACTGCATTTGAACTTGGTTCTTTCTGACTTGGTATACATCTAGAAAAGGAAGTGATGATCACAAAGAGTTGACGTGGCTTCATCAAGAGCCAGTTATGTTGAATTTTATGGTTTAAAAAAAAAAAACTATTACTGGAGTTCTGGATAGCATGAATATCACAAAGTTTACCTAGATTAGAAATATATGGGGTAATCCAGGAGACTTCTGGAGGTGGAGCCAAAATGGCAGAGTAAAGCCAGGAAGCTGCTTGAGCTCTTCCACTTTCCCTCAAAAACCACATGGAACTAAGCCTCTGATCAGAATCTGACAGAATAAAAGCACTCCCCAGCTCAAGATAGATTGAAAAAACTTTAAGAAAGATCAATCATACTGGGGTGAAAAGAGTATTCAGCCCAGCTCAGATAGCTCTGGGAAAGCCAATAAAATGAGAGGGTCTTAATCACAGCAATTCAGCAACTAAGTCCTGGCTCAGTAGGGAATCATATCAGGGGGCAGTTTCCAGTTCCAGCTCAGAAGGAAATTCTGGGAAACCAGGTTGTTTTCTGAACAGAGCAGGCAAAGCTACCCCCCTGCAAACACAATGGGCCCAAAACCAAGGCTCAGAGCTGCACAGGAAGCTTGGGACAGGGCTACCTTTACAGGAGCAGAACTCTAATGTAAAAGTTAAAAAAAAAAAAAAAAAAGAAAAAAAAAAGTAAATACCAAAAGAAAAGGGGAAAAAAAAAGGTGCAAGAAACAGAAAAGAATTTTGACATAGAAAACTACTATGGTGACAGGGTAGACCCCTCAGATGAGGACAAAATATCCATAGAGAAAATCTTAAAGAATAATATGAATTTGTTTCAAGCCCATAGAAGCTTCTTGGAAGTGTTCTTGGAAGACTTAAAGGCAAATAAGAGAGGCAGAAGAAAAAAAGGAAATGAGAGGTATGCATGAGAGAATCTTGGAAAAGGAAAGAAAAAAATTGTCTGAAGAAAACAACTTAAAAAGTAGAATTTATCCAAATGGAAAAAGAGATACAAAAGCTAACTGAAAAAAAATCACACATTAAAACCTAGAACAGGGCAAATGGAAGCTAGTGACTCTGAGTCAGCAACAATCAGTCACACAGACTAAAAAGAATGAAAAAATGGAAGAAAATGTGAAATACCTCATTGGAGAATTATATGGGTTGACTGGTGTGAGGCTTTTTCCTAAACTCTTTTCAAGTTTATTTGCCCATATTTGGTGTTCACCTTTACCCAGTTTTCTAAGAAGCTGTCACATGTGAAGTGGCAGCTATACCCTAGCAAACTGTTTTGTGATGTCTTGCACATAGTATTTATGAATTTTTAAAAAATATTTTAAATTTTAATAATTTATCAATATTACTTATTGAAAAAGGTGGGTGAATGCTCACTTGGAGCTCCAGGTAGCTGTAGCATGTGCAGCAGCCATATCCCAGTAAAACCATTTTAGCAGACAGACTAAAAGAGGTTTTGGAGAGCCAACAAGCCTCATATCCAATAGTTAGTTAGGGTGGACTTTGACTCTGGAAGAGAATGAGGTGGACTTTTTGTGCAACTCTGCCTCACTTAAATCCAGTTCAAGACATCGTTCTGTGATGCTGTTGATCTTCTTTGAAACAAAGAGCAACAGCAGTGTTTCTATTGGGCTTATATCCCAAAGAGATCTTAAAAAAGGGAAAGGGACCCACATGTGCAAAAATGTTTGTGGCAGCCCTTTTTGTAGTGGCTAGAAATTGGAAACTGAATGGATGCCCATCAATTGGAGAGTGGCTGAATAAATTATGGTATATGAATGTTATGAAATATTATTGCTCTGTAAGAAACGACCAGCAGGATGATTTCAGAGAGGCCTGGAGGGACTTGCATGAACTGATGCTAAGAGAAATGAGCAGAACCAGGACATCATTATACATGGCAACAACAAGACTATATGATGATCACTTCTGATGGACATGGCTCTTTTCAATAATGAAATGTTTCAAACCAGTTCCAGTTGTTCAGTGATGAAGAAAGCCATATACGCCCAGAGAAAGGGATCTGAATGTGGACCACAACATAACATTTTCATGCTCTCTTGATATTGGCTTGCATTATGTTTCCCTTCTCAGATTTTTTTTTCTTGTAGATCCAACTTTTCTTGCACAGCAAAATAACTTTAAAAATATGTATACACATATTCGATTTATCAAGTATTTTAACATAATTAACATGTAGTAGACTTCCTGCCATCTAGGGGAGGGGTGGGATATAGGAAGGAAAAATTTGTAACAGAAAGCTTTGCAAGAGTCGATGTTGAAAAATTACCCATACATATGTTTTGCAAATACAAAGCTTTAATAAAAAAAAAGAAAAAAAAAAGCAAAGGGCAAATAACATAGATTAACATAGCTTATGGCAATCTTTCATGCTTTTATGGAAAACATGAAGAGATATAGACTTGATGATATGGCTAGCTGGGTTTGAAACTGGATGATTTGAGTCTGAGTAGACACTATTGGCGATTTGTAGAGAGGTCTCTGGTAGATGTGCTGGAAGGTTTGGGTCCACTACCTTTTGACCTTTTTATCAATGACTTCACAAAAACATTTGTGACAGGCTTATGCATTTTGTAGATGAAAAAGAAAGGAAGCTGAGGCACTAGCCTGGAGACACAAAGATCTCAGGATTGTAGCCAGATAACCATATCTAATGAAATGAAATTTAATGGTGATAAATACAGTCTTTGCAATTGAGTTTAAGAAGATCAATTTCTCAAGTTTAAGATATAAAAAGCATGGTTTTAGATGTTTCCTTCCCTGAAAAAAACCTAAGAATTATAGTGGTCTGTAAGACAGCCCATTCTGCTTTTGATTACTTTTATTAGGAAGAGGCAGCTGATTGGCACCATAGTGCACAAAGCCTGAAGTCAGGAAGTATCATTTTCATGAGTTCAAATTCTGTCTCAGATACTAGTTGTGTGACCCTGGGCAAGTCACTTAATCCCAACTGCCTCAGTTTCCTTATCTGTAAAATGAGCTGGAGAAGGAAATGACAAAGTGACAAAGCGTGCCAGTTTGTCAACAAACCCCCAAATGGGGTCACAAAGAATTGAACATGACTGAAACAACTGAATAAAAATTAGGAAACTTCCTTATCTCAAGGGAGAATTTCCCTCTTTTGCTCCTTGCTCCATTGTTGTTTTTATTGAAAACAAAAATATTGTATGGACCAAGAAACATCTCTACCAGAATTGGTAAATTATATTTTTTCCCTATAAGTAATGTGGATATAGTGGCTAGAGAGCCAAACTTAAGACTTGGATTTCCAAGTCATGCTTTTGACACATTGGCTCTGTGACTCTGGACAAGTCATTTAACCATTCAATGACCCAAAAATTATGTAAGGCTAACAATTACTGATGTTTATTTTATTTTTTTGCTGAGGCAATTGGGGTTGTGTGATTTGCCCAAAGTCACAATAGCTAGGAACTGTTAAGTGTCTGAGACCAGATTTGAACTCAAGTCCTCCTGACTTTAGGGCTGATGCTCTATCCATTGTGACATCTAGCTGCCCCACTGATTTTTATTTTTAAAGGAATTTCCTATCAGTATTTTTCTAAATCAAAATCAAATTTGTGCCAAATAATAAGCAAAACCTTGTATTTTTTTTTTTTTAATAACATAGGTTACTTAGTTAATAGTTTATTTCTTTGGCCTTGGCATTCTGTTATTATGAATTCAAATTTCTTTGGTGTATAGCTCATTGTTACTTAAGTTTTTGGGTTGTTTTTTTTTTTTTTAACTCTAATAATTTTTGAAATATATTGTCTAGTTTAATATCACCAAGATCATCAAAGAGAATTACTATATTTTCTCTCTTCTAGACTTCAGAGACTTCAGTCACCTGGGAGAATTAAAAAGTAGCACTTAGATAACTTACTGGATTTTCTTCCATGCTTTGTATATTTAGCTGCGCTTGAATTTTATAGATGACAATTGCATTCATTCTTTAATACATCAATCACTTACTTTTTATATTACTTGTCACTGACTGAATACCAGGTTATGCCAGGAATAAAGAAAGAAAAGTCAGCAGAGTTTCTATCTAACCTTGTTATGCCTAGTTGTTACCCTGCCAAATTGTCTCCCATTTAGATGTGTAGGAAATGGCTTGGGTGAAATGCTTGTGGTTGTTGCAGTTTATTGCAATATCAACTGACCAGTAACCCTAGGTCCCAGCATTCTAGATTACCCAGAGGCTGCCAGCCAATCTGGAGGTGTTTGGTGGTCAAGATGATGACCAGAATCTGAATGGTCCCAGGTAATGTTCAAATCCTTAGCTTTTCCTCTTAACACACCTCAGTGCTTTATGTTCCTGGGGAAATGATGGTTTAGTTTGTATGGAATGAGATTCCAAAGGGATTTCAAAGGAAAGGAGATTTATCTGTACAGAGATTGGAAAGGCAGATTGGTGTAGGGTTGTAAAGAGTTTTAAAAGCTAAACAAAGATCCTCAGAGGCAATGGGCATTCATTGGAGTTTGAGTAGGAGGGAAACATTGTCAGATAGTTCCAAACAGGACATTTCACATGGAGTTAGTTTGGACAATAGAAATTTTTAATAATTTAGTCAATACTAATTTTTTTCAATGTTACATTTGTGCCAGGCATAATTCATTGTATTTTCTTTTCTTTCTTTCTTTTTTTTTTTCTTTTGGAGACAATCTGGGTTAAGTAACTTGTTCGGGGTCACCCAGCTATTAAGGGTCTGACACTGGATTTTTATTTTGGTCCTCATGACTCCAGACTGGCACTCTCTCAACTGCACCATCTAGCTGCCCCATGGTTATTAAAATATAAATTAAATATAGAAATTTCTAAAAAGTCTGATGTTTTCAATATTGTTTTTATGTTTTTGATATGAGAGAGTTTATATTTCCTTCCATTTTCTAATTTTTTGACTTTAATACTTTTTTGGGGGAGAGTGGGGGGACTGAGGCAGTTGGGATTAAATGACTTGCCCAGGATCACATAGCTAGGAAGTGCTAAGTGTCTGAGACCACATTTGAACTAAGGTCTTCCTGACTTTAGAGGTGGTGCTCTATCCACTGTGCCACCTAGCTGCCCCTGACTTTAATACTTCTTGTTGATTCATTGAGTCATTCATTATCTTCTGCTTGGTCCATTCTAATTTTTAGGGAAACATACGTGGATATAGTTCTGTACCTCTTGTGCCAAGTTGGTAATTCATTTTATAAAATCTCTTCTTTATTGCTCTCATTTTTTCCCCCAAGTCTTTTCTCTGTAGTCTCATTTAATTTATAGTACATTTTTATAACTTGGAATTTTTTTTTTTTTTTTAGGTATTCTAACTGATCTTGTGAACAGGTTACTTTTCATTAAGGTTTTGCTTTTAGGTGTTTTGGAATTTCTGTCTTAGACATGCCTGGCCTCATAGTACTCATTATCTTTTTTTGTTAAGTCATTCTTTCAGTGATTTGTTTTGAATAATATGGCATTTATCAATGTTGGCCTACCTGGGAGTTCTGGTCCAGGTGCTGAATTTGTAATCAGATCTGGGAATCTCTATGATAGGCTTAGCTCAGAGGAATATTGAGTCTGAGTCCCTGACTTCTTTCAGAAATCTCTCCATGTTGGCTTGGGCTTGGGATTGAGTGATTTTCTATAACTGTCTTTTAATTGTTGATCCAGCTCTAAGAAAAGAGCTTAGCCCATGATCAGTTCTGAGTGACTCCATGCTACTGGCTTAACTCAGAGATCTGGGCACTTGAATCCATGATACCAGCTCACAGTTTCTGTCCCAATCATTTGCTGATAGATTGAATTTATGATTTTTGGGCTTCCTGGAAAGATGAATCATTATAGCTTCTTTTTTTGTTTTCCATTCACTACTTTCTTCTTAGAACATGGTTGTTAAAGTTATATGGAAAGCTGGGTTTTGTAGCTTCCTCCTATTTCACTTGGCTATAAACTGTTGTAGTAATTTGAGACATCTTTTTAAATCATGGAGAAGTGGTGATTTGTATCCATGGTGGTAATACCCCCATGAATGAAATGATAAATGTTGGAAATATTGAAGTATAAAATGCTTGTAGCTTGGATATGTCTATCCACTAGTACTTATTAGTTGTCCAGTGACCTGAGATTTATTGAAGAATGTTAGTAGTGGTATAAAGTGGCTACAAGAGAAATTCTTTTGTTTCTGCAATGGACAGAAATTAGTTTAAAAATAACTGGAAAGAAGGTTTAGTGAGAAAAGATATTTAATTTTCAAGTTGTATATAGAGGGAGATACTTTTATGCTTGATGATTTGCCAACCCATTTTTTCCTCATTATTTAATAGGACATCATTGTCCAGTTCATAGAGCTAATTTCATTTTGAGAACAAACAAAAGATGTTGCTGGCTCTGAGAAGGGTAAATTTAATATATAATTTAAAAAGTTATTAAGGGATGATGGTTAGGCACCCCAAGTCACTTGCAGATCTATACTAAGGGAAGGAATGACTACAAAAGGACTTCCCTTTAACTCTCTCTCCTTCTCCCCTTGTTCTCAAAAGCACAGGTTCACATCAAATCTATAATAATTTTCAAAGGTAGGCAGTGTGATGTAGTGAAAAAACACTATTTAAAGTTAGAAGATGTAAGTTCAAATCCTGCCTGTTACTCACTGCTTATAGGAGTATGAGTTAGGCCCCTGAAACTGCCTGGGTCTCTGTTCTTCAGCTTCTGAATTGACAGGTCTGCTCTTGGTCACAAAAGTTCTTAACCTGATGCTGGAATTTCCTCTTTTAAGTTATTGACAATTATATTGAAATACATTTGATTTTTTTTTTTGTAATCTGAAATATTTTATTTTATGAATTAAGAAAAATCATTCCAAGAAAGTATCCAAAAGCTTCATCAGATTCTGTTTTGTTACCTACGAAAGGCTAAGAACCTCTGGACAAGATAGTCTTGCAAATGCTTTCTGTTTAGATCAATGATTCTATCAGATGTGTATGTAGAGGTAAATGTGAAAGATTGTTAGCTTTAATGTTATACTCCATTTTGTATTTCAGGAGGATCTTGAAGACCTCATTATCAACTGGGATGAAAGCAAAAGTATTGGTGACATCTTTCTGAAATATGTGAGTGCTTACTAAAAGAATAATTTTCCTATTTAGAATAATATATTGTCTAACACTGTTCCACTTAAGTTAATTGTCCATATTATAGAAGCTTACCAAAGTATTGAAAGTTATCTTAATGATAATTGAGGAAAATCTTTCTTTAAAATTCCCTGTAAGACTATATGCTCTTATGCTTTCTTATACTTGTGTCCCAAAAAGTCTTGGTCTGGTTGTAAGCTATTATCCAGACCAAGACTTTTTGGGATATCCTGTATAAAGAATACTGAACTATAATGTTTTTTCTTGTTGAGGATCATTTTTATGAACATCATTTGTTATACTTTATTGGAGCGTAATGATTCAGTGCCATTGAAGTGAATATACTATCCTTAATCTGAATACTTTCCAAATAGTTTAATTTTTTTAGTTCATAATCTACTTTTCTTTTTCACTATCCATTTTAAATCTCTTATAATAAGAGAAGGGTGAATCAAAATAACCCTAAGGTTTCACATCAACAGTTTTTAGCAAAGATTTTTTTTATATGTAGCAAAACATTTATCCAATTTTGTTTCTTTCTGCAACTCTTTCCACCTTTCAAATGTTCTGTTTTAGTATCATATGCAAACTTTTTGCCTTTGTTAAGTCAGTCACTTTGTTACTTAGTATATAGAGAGGACCATCAGATACATTTTCTTGTGTTTTGATTATGTTTCAAACTGACATTGTAAACCCTCTTGAATTGAAAAGTGAATGAGTGAACTGCAGATATTAAAAGTTAGCTAATATGACAATAGTGGTACCAATTAATTTAGGAGTAATATTTGTGAGACTGAAACTTTTTTGATTACTTGAAAGTGATAATTTTATAGAGTATAGAGAAAGTAATTAAAACATTTGTTATATTGGCTTTTTTTTCTCTCACACAGTCAAAAGATTTGGTGAAAATTTACCCTCCTTTTGTAAACTTCTTTGAAATGAGTAAGGAAACAATTGTTAAGTGTGAAAAACAGAAGCCAAGATTTCATGCTTTCCTAAAGGTAAAGTGGTATTTAAAAAAAAAAAATCTTGTGAATCTATCATTTATTATTTTGAAAGAGTTTCATAAAAAAAACTATTGCTAACAAGAATCAAGCATATCTCTATTAAGAATTATCTAGTTAAATATGTATTTTTAATAGCCTGCATTGAGGAGGATTGAGGGAAAGAGGGAGGAGCTAGAGGGATAGGCTGCCCTAGTGTAGTGGGCAGAGTGCTAGCTCAAAAGCATCATTGGACACATTCCATTTATATGACTGAAAGGAGAGGTGCAGGCCAGATGCCCAACTATGTTGACAGAGGAATTGTCCTCGCTGGAAACTCACTCTACCAAAGAAATTAAAGGCCTAGAAGTCAGGTCAGTGTAAGTGGGTCCTTTGTAAAAGGCAGTGAAAATAACTTGTCTCCAGAAGGTGGTGGGTGGGGTTAGCTCATTTGTAACTTGACTTTGCCAGTAAAGATACAAAAGTAAAAATTGTGCTAAAGGGAAAGCTAATCTTTTGGCAGGGATGTCTGCAGTCAGTGAAATATCAAGTTGGATAATCTATATGCTTCTTTCAAACGCTTAAGATTGTCAACTTTAAATTTCTTGAGTCAGAAATATCAATATAATTGATTCTGTGACATCATATGAAGACTGGATTTTTCCCAGTAATTTTTAAAATTCTGAAAACATACTATGATGGTGAATAGAATTAAGGTAATTATTAAGCTGATTTCTTTGAGATATTAATTTCTAGCCTATTGGAATGCCATTTCAGAGAGTAGAAGATGTAATTTTAGGACTTGGTGGACCTCCAAAAGGGCAAATGATTTTCTTCCTTTTAGTCTTATTAGGCCTACTTACGTGAATCTTGGGTTGCTGAATTTAATTTTTGCTCTCACTTTTAAAAACTGAACTTAATAACCCTGAAAACCTCCTTCCAAACTTTCCTGCTATTTCCCTCTCAATCTCCCAGCCTTGCAACCAGGGATCATCTTCAGCTTCCTCATTGTTTCTCATGCTCTGTGGTCAGTTTGTTGCTAGGACCTTTTGATTTCATCATTGTGGCATCTCTTGATATTTGCCCTTTTCTCTTCTGACATGGGCCTTTTTGTATGAACCAGACACTCAACCTCATATAGCTAAGTATTTTTTCTGGGTGTCCTTCCTGCTTGAAATGTTCTCCTTCCATGTTTTCCTGGCTTGCTTTAAGTTCCAGCTAAAACCCTACCCTTCTATAGGAAGCCTCTCCCAATCTTTCTTAATTCTAGTTTCTTCTCTTTGTTATTTATTTCTAATTCAGCCTATATATACATGTTTGTTCGCTTGTCATCTTGATGAGATTGAGCTCTCAAAGACAGATAGTCCTTTGCCTTTCTTTATGTTCCCCATGAATGTCACATAGTAAGTTTAATAAATGTTCATTAACTGACTGAAATGACTATTTTCTATTTTATAATTATGTAAAAATGCCATTTCTTTTTAGATAAACCAAGCTAAACCAGAATGTGGGCGTCAAAGCCTTGCTGAACTACTTATTCGACCTGTGCAGCGGTTACCGAGTGTTGCATTACTTCTAAATGGTACTTCTGTGATATAGTTTCATTATATTTTAGGGAACAGAATTTTCAAACAAAAGAAAAATTGCCAGAATATTCATAGATTCCTACCTTTTAAGTGTCCTTAATTAGAAGGGATAAGATTATTTATAATCCTCATGAGTTTCTTTGGGGATCTTTCAATACTTTTGAGGTTAGATCACACAAGTGATCTCTCTCTCTCTCTCTCTCTCTCTCTCTCTCTCTCTCTCTCTCTCTCTCTCTCTCTCTCTCTCTCTCTCACACACACACACACACACACACACACACACACCCTACCCTAGGATAAGTTTTTCTTTCAGTATTTTGGAAAGGGAAGCATGACAAGTATAAGAACCTAAGCAGTCAGGAAATTGGCACGTTGAGGATTGAATTCATTTAAAATATGCATACTAAATTTAGAGTCACCAAAAAAGAAATATATTTTTGTATCTGGTGTATAAGTATACTGTGTTTTATTAAAGAAAAAAATATTCTTGGGTCACATTTGCATAATTGTTTGATAAATGCTAGATTTCTAGTCCTAATATGAGTCATATTAGTGTTATTTGAAGGAAGGAACCTTTTTTCTTTTCCTTTTCTCCTTTTTCTTTTCTCTACCCTAACCTAGATTTTTCTATGATGTCATATCATTTTAAATAGTCTTCTGCTTTATAAGCAGATTTGCATTTTCATTTTAGTAAAAGGAAGGAAAGGAGGAAGGTACTCCAAAATAATCAATACATTGAAAAAGTCAAAGTATGGGCCTTGGTCCACTAGTGGGCTTCCCCCAATCTGTAGAGGAATAAGGGTGTTGTCTAATCATAGTTTCTTTGAGGCCACGTTGTTTGTAATTTCACAACATTCACTTTTGGGGATTTTCGTGGTTTTTTTTTTTTTCCTCCATTTATGTTGTTGTAGTCATTAGGTATATTGTTTTCTTGGCTTTCTGTTCATGAAGATCTTTCATTGTAGTAAAACAACTTTTTTATTAAAGATCTTAAGAAACATACTGCAGATGATAATCCTGACAAGAATACATTAGAGAGAGCTATTGGATCATTAAAGGAAGTAATGACGTAAGTTGATTTTAATTTTGGGATTTTGCTTAAGATTCAAAATAGCATTGATGGAAAATTTAAGTGAATTAATTAATGGGAATATTAATAACTAATGTTTTGTAGCACAACACAATTTCACTGATTTTCAGTGAAATAATAAATTATTCCAGAATACATTTACTAGACAATAGCAGATTGTTAGCTTAGGCCTAAAATCATTTTGATTCCATGCAAATAAATTAACACTGTTTTAGAAATTTGGAGATGTTAGACTTTACCTTATATATATTCCCATGCTGAATTTGCTTTTGAGCTCAGATGCACCAAAGTGACATCCATCCTGAAACAAAAGAAAACATATACATGATATAAACATCCTTTCCTTCGAGGCTTATTTTCCTTATTGTTTTCCATTGGTATTTTTAATAAAACATAAGTTTTAAGGGACATCTAGAAATTGAAAATTTATGCTATTTGATGGAGTCTGTGGAATGTGAATGTGTTTGGTTTTTTTTTTGTTTTGTTTTGTTTTTAATCTATGAATCTTTAACAAATTTTTAGTGATTTTTCTCTCACTGTCATAGGTGGATTTGAAATCCAATAGATGTCTCAATCTACAACAAACTTAAGAATTTTGTGGTACCCAAGTTATTGCTCTTTAAATATTTGTGAACACCATAAGAGAGTGACTGAATTGGTAGCAGAAATTATTGAAAGGCTGTACCTCTGGAGTGTGGAGATAATGAGAAAGCTCTCATTCGCCAGGCTTTAGACATTTTAAACAACTAATTTATAAGGATGGAAAGATGGTCACTGGTATTAGGTGCATTTGTATGAATGGGCTTGTATCTAAGGTCATAAATATTTTAATAACAGATAAAATGAACTTTAGTGAATATGAATTGGGACATTGTCTAAAGGAAATCTTAATCCTACTTGGTGTTCCCTGAAATTTATATAGATGGATTGCTTCTTTGTTCAAACTAAAACTAGGAACTCTCAAAATTATAAAGAAATTGTATTTTAGTTTTTGGAAATAAGGTTATGCATGGATTCATAAAACTTAACATATTATGTGTCTGAATGGACATGTTTGCAGTGACTTAAGTTGGGTGACACAGTTGACTTGCTTTGTCAAAAAATTCACCTAAGGGATTCTTTGTAAAGTAAGTTAGCTAGTTACCTGTGGAACACTGGATATTGTCCAGTTTGCACATCTTTGTAGATGCCTTTTCTGTTGTAAAGTGAGAAAGTGTTTTTACCTGCTTTTTACCCTGAATGTTGCTTATGGGCATCAGAATTATTTTTTTATCTACAATTTTCTTTTATGTTTGCAGACATATTAATGAGGATAAGAGGAAAACGGAAGCCCAAAAACAAATTTTTGATGTTGTTTATGAAGTAGATGGATGCCCAGTAAGTGTTATTTAGTTATTTACTAAATAACTAATTTAGTTATTTACTGTCTCTTAAAATGTTTTACTTTCCAATTGTAATAGAAACCTGTGATTTCTGTCTTTACAAAGTATTATCAAGCATTTTAAAAATTCTTTTTGTATGACCAAATACCAAATAGTCTCATATTTGTATCTTCATTTGATGCAGGCTAATCTTTTGTCCTCTCACCGAAGCTTGGTGCAGAGAGTTGAAACCATATCTTTGGGTGAACATCCCTGTGACCGAGGAGAACAAGTAACTCTCTTTCTCTTCAATGATTGCCTAGAGGTATGTGATATCATCATAATAAGGTTATTGAACACTTGAGACCAAGCTTTTAATTGTGATGTTAGAGGTGGCTTTCTTACACTAAGTCAAGTTAAATTGTCCTATCCTACTGATGATGTCCAACTGATGAATAAGAAGAATATATGTTTAGGAATAGATAGATGCCTTCCCTTAAGTGGCATACATTTTAAGAGACTGATTCACTATATTAGTTGCTTTCTTGAACTTAATCATTGCAGATAAAGCTTATTTCAAACCAGCAATAGAAGTAAGAGATCAGAAGGTATTGTCCAGAGATAGCATAGAATTCTCTGAATGTGATTGTGTTTGTAGCACTGTTTCATTGTTGCCTCTCTTCAATCTCTTGATCCCTTGGTTAAAAAAGCTTGACTTCAAGTACGCTGGGTCTCTTTGAGGTGTGTGCTCTTTTATCTTGTGATTAACAGGACCTAGGTTTTGGATTCTTAGTCTGTCCTTTGGCACTTCTGTTTTTTATGCTAGAGATAATTAAGTCAAGTTCTCCCCTTATTTGGTTCCCTGTGCTTGATATAAGTCTAAAGGAAGGTCTTTTTCTTTTCTTCTCTTTTCTTCTTACTCTTTTTTAATGCAAAGCACAAATTTTTTTCCAGTTATACCAGTTTAGATGTTCCTCTTCTGTTTTTTAGTCACACATCCTGGCAATTTTCTTTGCCTTTCTCCCTACTCATTTCATTGCCAATTATTTCCTTATACAAACATCAGTGTACTTATAACATTATTACACTTTATTGCAATAATACAAATTCTCAGTTCATATGACTTGGAGAATATGCTTCACCCACATCTGTGACATGAGAATCATTGTGTTTAAATAGAATACAGTAGGGGCAGCTAGATGGACCAGTGGATAGAGTACCAGCCTTGAAGTCAGAAAGCCCTAAGTTCAAATCTGGCCTCAGATACTTAACACAGGAACGTTCCTGTGTTAAGTATCTGTGTGACCCTGGGCAAGTCACTTAACCCCAATTGCCTCAGCAAAAACAAAAACAAAAAACAAAACATACAGTAGTTATTTAAGTGGGATTATTTTGGGTTTTAATTCTTTTAAGCTCATTGATGGTAGAAAAAATCTTAAAATTTTGCTTATTTATCTGCATTACTTTTTTTTTTTTTTTTTTTAAACAGATAGCAAGGAAACGGCACAAGGTTATTGGCACATTCAAGAGTCCTCATGGTCATACCAGACCCCCAGCATCTCTGAAACACATTCATCTAATGCCTCTTTCTCAAATTAAGAAAGTGTTAGATATAAAAGAGACTGAAGGTTTGTGTATTTGGCATTCTGCAGTGGTTAATTGATAAAAATAGTTTGTTTAGAGTCATAGATTAGAATCTTCCAGTTATTTGAATGTTAACAGCTAATAAATCCTATTTATAAGCATTTACAATTGTGGTTACAGAAATTGCTTATGAAACTGCTTTTTATATGAGTTAGTAATTACAAAGTGATATGGGAATATGTAAGAAATCTTTATATTTATATAATCTTGTTACTTGTCAAATCAGTGCCTCCAAGGCACTACTGGTATTCTCCCATTCTATGAAGATCCAACCAAAGTCACCAAATGATTTGATGTGCTTTACAGCTGGTATGTATATAGCACCCCTAGTGCCCATGTCAACATCTGAGCGATAAGACATTTGATTCACTGTAGGCTAGATGACCTTGGCAGGTATTCTGTATATTCAAGCTGTGTTTCCCAAGAATATTCAACATGTTTTGGGGGAGATTTCAGTCCCCTTGGGAAAATGTCTGCAGCTAGCCTAGGCACTAAAGCTGTAAGGAGGGGATACTAAAAGGTGAAGAGTGCTTCCTAGCACAGTATGTAATATTTTATATATATGCATTTATTATACATTTGGAGGACATTCCTTTGTTGCCACAACAGTTAGCATTGTAGAACTTGTTCCTTAACTGATAGAGACATGATAGTACTAGATGAAACTCGCCATAGTTATCAAGAAAAAAGTTGTAAGCAACAATTAAAATTACATTAATGTTTTCCTAATTGATAGGTATTCTAGGTTAATGACATCAGTCTTGTGTGGATCATAAAGACATTGCTTTTGAAATGTAGATTGCTTTCACATATCTCACAGAAAGTTTTAAAACAAAAATACTAATGTCTAGGCTTTATTTCAAAGTCCATTTGATTCTTCTATTTCCACTTATATCAAAACTCTTGTTAATGGCAAGATAGGGAAAGATTAAGAGAACAACTTTGTGAATTTCTAAATTAATATATATCCTGGTACTGAGCTTTCATGCTCTTGTTGTATTTTCAAGAATAACATTGAATCTCATTTATGGTGTTTTGGGGAGTCTAGATTGCCACAATGCTTTTGCCTTGCTTGTGAGGCCACCGACAGAACAGGCAAATATATTACTCAGTTTCCAGATGACATCAGAGGACCTTCCCAAAGACACCTGGCTGAAGATGCTGTGCCGTCATGTGGCCAACACCATCTGTAAAGCAGATGCTGTAAGTTCTTGCATTTGTTTGTTAGTGAAAATGATTTCATTGATTACATTGTCATACAGCCACAGAATACTTAGAATTTCTTGTGAAATGGTGGAACCCGGCACACACTGTTTTCTCTCATCAGGAGAATGGCTGGATCCTCAGAACCTTTGCAATTGGAAACTCCGTTTACGTGCTTCTAATTTCTGAATCAAAGGAATCTCGGTAGACAGGGTTTGAACTCCAACTTCCTCCTTCCTGCCCACAAGTCCCTTGATTACATAAAACCACTCTGGACCTCAGCTTCCTTAGTTTTGAAGTGAGAGAGTTGTCCTCTTTAGGTTCTTATCCAGTCGCCTGAGGACTCGGCTGGATACATAACTTTTCTTTGAGACTGATGGGGCAGAGAGAAAAACGGATAGGAGATCAAGCGCACATGCTGGGACTTGGCCAGAGTGGTATAAATGGAAGCTATGACCATGTGAATTAGGCAAGCAGGTAAGCAGAGGAGAACGCCACTATACTCAGTAATGTTACATTTTTTAGGGTCTTTCCCTCTTGTTGCTGCTTAGAGCGCTGGTGACCTTGGCCATGTCTCATTCTGTTCATGGGCTTCATTCTTCTCATCTCTGAGATTAGGAGTTAAAGTCAATAGTCTCTAGGATCGCTTCTAATTCTAGATCCTGAATCTGTGATGATAATGTCTGATCCTATGTATTTATATATTTGTATATGGAGATGATCTTATGTGACATTGATGGGAATATTTGGCAATCAGTATTAACTGTATAACTACAACTGATGATGACAAATGGAATGTATAGTTTGATATTTAGTGGTACTCATACACAGGATGACCATTTCTACAGAACAGAGTGTCTTTTAGACTTCTCTACAGAACTGTCTGTACACCCCATCCTTGAGATCAGGCTAATGTGACAGATGTCTGCTTGAATCTGAGACCAGAACTATCATTCTTTGAGCCTCTGGGTGTGGGTGATGTGAAGAGTGGCTTTTCCAGGCCTGCTTGGATTGTGCGCTTCTCCTTTGGGTTGTCATAGAGATCTTCTTTAGAATATCTTTCTGATGGATTTGTGTCCCCTCTGGTGCATTCTTTTTTTTTTTTTTTTTTTTTTTTTTCAGTGCCTAGCACCTAATAAATATTTTTTATTTTTATTTATTTATTTTTTTTAATTAAAGCTTTTTATTTGTATAACATATATATGGGTAGTTCCCCAACATTGATCTTTACAAAGCTGTCCATTACAAATTTTACCCCCAGTCCCCTCCCCTAGATGGCAGGAAGTCCACTACATGTTAATAATGTTGAAATGCTTGAGAAGTTATGCAAGAAAAATCCTATCTACAAGAAAAAAAAGAATCAGAGAGGCAACACAATGCAAGCAAATGTCAATAGAGATCATGAAAATGTTACGTTGTGGTCCATATTTCATTTCCCTCTCTCTGGGTGTATATGGTTTTCTTCAGTGAACAATTGGAACTGGTTTGAGACAATTCTTTGTTGCAGAGAGCCATGTCCATCAGAATTGATCATCATGTAATACTGTTGTTG
>JAJPUD010000003.1:1574356-1637401 GCA_023553655.1 Myrmecobius fasciatus
CCTTTTTACCTTTTTATGCATCTCTTGAGTTCTGTGTTTGGATGTTGAATTTCTTGTTCAGATCTGGTCTTTTCATTAGAAATAGGTGAAATTCACCTATATCATTGAATTACCATCTTCTTCCCTGGAGGATAATGCTCATTCTAGCTGGATAGGATATTCTTGGCTGTAATCCAAGTTCCTTTGCCCTTCGGAATATCTGGTTCCAGGCCCTTCGATCCTTCGATGTGGAGGCTGACAGATCCTGTGTGATTCTAATTATTGATCCTCGGTATTTGAATTGTTTCTTTCTAGCTGCTAGCAGAATCTTTTCCTTGGTGCTATAGTCCTGAAATTTAGCCACGATATTCCTTGGGGTTTTAATTTTGGGATCTCTTTCAGGAGGTGATCGGTGAATTCTTTCAATGGTGATTTTGCCCTTTGATTCTACAATCTCAGGGCAGTTTTCTTTCAGGATTTCCTGGAAGATAGTGTTTAGATTCTTTTTTTCATCATGGCTTTCAGGAAGTCCAATAATCCTTAGATTGTCTCTCCTAGATCTATTTTCCAAGTCAGTTGTTTTTCCTAGGAGATATTTCATATTTTCTTCTAATTTTTCATTTTTTTGTTTTTGTTGACTGATTCTTGAAGTCTTATTGAGTCATTCACTTGCATTTGTTCAATTCTTATTTTTAAAGTGTTGTTTTCTTCAGTTACCTTTTTAAGCTCCATTTGTAACTGGCCAATTGAATTTTTTTGTTCATTGCACTCTTTTTCCACTTCACTAATTTTATTTTTCAATAGATTGGTGTCTTTCTCATATCTCTTTTGCAGGGCATCATATCCTTCTTGCAAGATACTGTATCCTTCTTGCACTAATTTCAATTTATTTTCCCATTTATCCTCCAGTTCTTTTATTAGGTTCTTTAAGCAATCTTCCAGAAAGGCCTTTTGAAATGGGGACCAGTGATGGTCCTTGCTGATTCCCTCTGGAGTTATGTCTAAAGGAACCTCTGGCTCTGGGGTCTTCTCCTCTTTCTCTTTGTAAAAGCTGTCTATGGTGAGGGCTCTCTTTTGCCTCTTCATTTTTTTTTTTTTTTTAGACAGCGTGAATATCTCTTTAAGGTAGGGGGGAAAAAAACGGCGGCTGTTGGCTGAAGATTTTGCCCTGAGGCGCTTAGGTGAATTAATTTAAGGTGCTGGGCCGGTGGGGGCTAGGACTAAGACTGAATTACTCCTTAAACAAGGCAAGTTTGCCAGAACACCTGCCCCCAGTCAGGGCAGAGTGTCCCGAGTGCCTCAGATAAACTCCAGGTGTTTGGAATTTGGAGTTTGGAGTTTTTTGCCAGTCTGAGCTGAGCTGAGCTGAGTCCCACCCTCACTTCCGGCCTCCACCAGAGTTCTCTGACACCGGAATCCTCTGTTTATCCCTCTGTCTGAGCTAGACAAACCTGATGTGAAGTTTTTCAGAGATATCTGCAAGCAGTATCCAAATATTTCCTGATTCGTTGACTTGAAGATCAGTTCAGAGGCTTATTTTATTGTTGATTTGAGAGAAGTTTGGAGGAGGACGCAGAGAGTCACCTTTTCACTCCGCCATCTTGGCTCCGCCTCCCTCCCTCTGGTGCATTCTTGAGAGATTGGGCTAACAGTGAGCAATTTTTGCAGTACATCAATTATCTGTCATCTTTTCTCCTGATTCTTCAACTTTTATGCCTCTCTTTAAGAAAAAAAGAAGTCTTTTCCTACCCCTAGATCTCCCTCATAAAAAAAAAAAAATAAAAATTTGAGTAAAATCAAAATAATTATGGAAACAGATCAAGTCTTGGCCACCTAGGCAACATTTCACATATGAAAACTTACTCCCTTTTATCAAGAGACTCCTTTTCTCCCCCGGAAGCAAGGTTGGACGTTAAAATTCATTTGAAATCAGTAACATTTTCATGCTTTTGTTTGTTAGTCATTTTTTTGGGTTTTGCTTTCTTCTGTATGAGTTTCTATATACATTTCCCTATGTTTTTCTGAATTCTTCATAATTTGTTATCTAGTGTGGCCTAATAATCTTTATTTATTGAGCATAGTTGGTTTAGCCATTTTCCCTATGAATAAAAAGTGCTGCTATAAGTATTTTGGTGAATATGTGACTTTTTTTGGTCATTGATTTTCTTGGGCCTCTTCTGCTTTACATATTTGGAGAGGTACAAAAGGAAGGCTGCTGATCGCTGTCTCATTGTCAGCCAGCTGCCTCAGTGCTACTTTGAAGGTATAACCAGTCCTCTGGTGTTGTCTGTGCAACTCTCTTCTTAGTCACCCCAGGCCCAGAATGTTCATATCATCTTTGACTCTCTTCCCTAAACTTGCCGGATCCTAGGGGCCCTGCCCTGAAACATCCCTTCTATCTGTCCTTCCTTTCTACTCCTGGTACCTATCTTAAGCATCTTCTCTTTTCAGCTTGGTTATTGAAATGGCCTGTTAACTAGCATTTCTGCTCTCTTTAATTCATCCTTCCTGCAGTGGCCTTAGTGTAGGTAGCAACTCTGTTTTGTGCCCCTGAGGTTCTGCTGCCTTTTGAATAAAATGTGAATTTCTGATTGTGACATGAAAACCTTGCTCCAGCCTGCCTTTCTCACATAGCTTGATCTCCTGGTCCTCATCCTGTAGCCCGTGCTTGGCTAAAGAAGACAGATTCTGGCTCCTTGCTGTGTCTGTTACCATTTGATTCCCCCATCCCTCTCTACTGAAGACCTTCCCTTCCTCTGCTGAAGCTTTTCCTGAACCTCCCGTTCTAACTCCCAGCAAAAGAGAAGGTGTAACTCAAATACCTTATAGCACTTTACCTAGACTCTTCCTTTTTGCTTAATCCATTCTTCTTTCATATAGTAATATTGAGGCAGTGAGGTGGCATAGGAAATGGAGGGCTGAACCCCAGTTGGAAGCAGAACCCGAGTTCAAATGCTGGTTCTTTAGCTTAGTGACCCTGTATAACTCACTTAAACTCTCAGCCTCAGTTTCTTTATATGGAAAATGAGGATTTTCAAAGTCTCTACTTCCAGGGTTGTTGTGAAGATCAAATGACATATGTGGAAAACAATTTGCAAATCTCAAAGTGTTATATGAGTTCTAGTTTCTCCCCCCACTCCATTCCCATTAGAGTATAACATCTTGAGAAGTGGGGTCCATTGTATCTTTTTATCATCTGTCTAGCATAAGAGCTGGCTGGACATCCAGATGGCACAGAGGGTGGAGCTCTGGGCCTGGACTCAGGAAAGCCAAGGTGTGTGATCCTAGGCAAGTGAACTTCTGCTTGCCCTAATTTGGAGAAGGAAATGGTGAGCCCTTTTGGTGTCTCTCAAGAAAACACCACAGACGTACTTTGGTCCACAGGGTCTCAAAGAGCTGGACGCAACTGGGCAATAACACAGGAACCACTGTCCTCAGGCCCCAAGACACAGACACAGAAGTTACATAGCTGTACTTTCAGAATAGCTCACATCTGTACAAAGTAGAGCAGGATCACGGTATCTAAGCAAAACTATGACTTTTTATTCAATACAGCTTGCATATAATTTAAAATATAATTCAAAATATTGCTTTCAATGCTTTCTTGTCTGTTTCCTTTTAAATTTCTTTTTGTCCTTGGTGAAATGCTTCTGTCTCTCTCCTCCTTTGTGCCCCTTCCCCTCCCTCTCTCTTTGGGCTCTCATATCACCTCCTGTGGGGTTGGAGGGTTGTCTCTTTTACTGCTGAGTAAGCGGCTCCTGTCTTTCACCTCCTTGTGTGATGGCTGCCGAGGCCAAGCCAGAGGCAGCCAGACCCACTTCAGAACCCCATTTCCAGCCTCTGGGGTTAAGCTTCATTGGAGTCTGACTTTTACATGGTAGTTGCTTAATTAATATTGAATAATTGGTAGGAAAATTGTGTGATGTATTTTGTAGTTTGCCTCTTAGCCACAAGATGGCACCAAACATTTAATATTAATGTCCTGGGTACTTAGTGTTAGATCCCTTCAGAAATTTTGTTTGTAAATTTAGATTTGGTGACACCTTCTGGGTTCTTTATAAGTGTAGGATTCTAGGAATGGTCATGAAGCTGCCCTTGATAAGCTTGACACTTTCCACAATAGCTGAGAATATATATTATTACCTAGTGTTTGCTAAAATCCCATACTGGGTTTGCATGGGAAACAGGCATAAAGCAACCAAATCCACAAAATGCTGATTTATTTGTTTAGCTCCTACAAACAATGCATTTAATATCTCATAGCTGAGATAGTTTCATTGCCGATGTAACCTTCCTAATACCCAGGACCTCACAGCAGTCTAAGACTCTTCATCGGTTCCTTATTTTATAACAAATGAAATAAAAATTTTCTGAAGCCAAGTCTTGCCCTTCCCCTTCCCCTCTATAATCTGCCTCTCCAACTTTCTTTCTCACTACTTGCCTTCACACACACACACACACACATACACACACACACACACACACTGTGTGCCCCAGCCAAATTGGGCACATTGGGAACATGAAATCATGAAAATGTTCTGCCCAGTCTCCATATCACTGTTTGCACAGATTACATGCCCTCCATGCCTAAGAGAGACTGTGGCATTTCTGTCAGTTGAAATCCTTCAGTACAACTTTCTAAAGTCTTCACTGATTTTTATAGAAGTGATCCTTTCTTAAACCTTCTGCCACTCTTCCCCACCCCAGTGGATTTCATAACTTAATTTGCATTATTATTATGACACATTTTATTTTTCCCCACTAGAAGTGAAGTGCCTGTAGGCCAGGGGCTATGTTTCATTTTTTTATCTTAATCATCTAACCCAGTACCTTTCCCATAATAGGCATTTGATAATCTTTTTTTTTAAATGGAATTAAGAGTTAGCATTTCATTTGCTCCATTTAAATAATCCTGGAAACTATTTCAACTATTTATTCCCTTATCTGCTTTACAAAAATGTCCCATTTTTTAAAAGAAAAAAACTTTAGAGAACTCTTACTTGTTCAGTCCATTCTCCCCTACCAAGAGGAAGGAGTTATTTAATTAACAGTCTTGCAATCACAATTGGTCATTGCATTGGTATCTTTTAGTAGTGTTTTCCATTATATTATTCTGGTCATTGTGTATATTTGTACCCTCTATCAATTTATACAGGTCCTTTCAACTTTCTCTGCATTTGTTATATTTGTCAATTTTAAGAATTCAATAATATTCTGGCATATTTCTAGTTCCATTGGCACCTTGAAGAGCAAGGAACAAATATGGTCATATTCCAAATTCCACATTGATTTTCAGAGTGGATGGGCTAAATCACAATCCTTCCAATGTGTTTAAATCTCCCCCCTCCCTACCCAGTATAGTTAAATCACTTTCAAAATAGAAATTGTTAAACTTGTTGAGTTTATTTTTCATCTAGTTGTTATTTTGAATATAATTATAATTTTAAAGAGAATTTTGGTAGTTTTAAAAAATTAACAAATTCTATTTTTTCAACAGGAAAATCTTATTTATTCTGCAGATCCAGAGTCTTTTGAAGTAAATACAAAAGATATGGATAGTACATTGAGTAGGGCATCCAGAGCAATTAAAAAGACTTCTAAAAGGGTAAGAATTCATTAAAACTAATATTATACTTCTTCTATCGTATTCTTCACTATCTTTTCCCCAGAATACAATGCTGGACACCACTGCTTCTGAGATGGATTTTATGTAATCTAGCTATTGTCCATAGCCTGAGAAATGGCCTCTAGAAAGAGTGTTTTATGTACTAAACAGTGTAAGTATACTACAATGCTTTATATAACATTTTCTGGGCCTTTGCCCTCTTTATTAGTCATTCTCTTTAATGAAAACACTTTGTAGGTCTAGAAATGAAGTTCTGAGCTGCCAAAAAGTTCTTTAAAATTATTTGTTCTCCTAGTGTGTAGGGATCACTTATTTCATTCCCCTTTCCCTTCATCCCATTGCTCTCCCAAACTCCCCTAGGATCTCTTCAGATACATTAAAATAAAAAGCTTGTGTTCTAATTAGACTTTTTCTTATTTATGGTGAGGACTTGACTTAGACATCTAAGCTCTCATTCTTAAGTTTCTCACTTTGCAGGTGAGCTGGAATGTTGATGGCCTCATGTACTTCCTCTAGACATGAGGTCCACATAAGATGGTTCATGTGAGAATGTGTGGAAAACTATAGATACACTCTACAAGAGCATGATTGTGCCTAATAATTTAGTGCTATCCTGGGGCTACCAGCCCTTTTGTGAGAATATTTAAAAATGTGTGTATTGCTCCTTTTGTTTTGCATAATATTTGATGTTTATCAGCTGTTTTAGATTTGCCAAGTGACAGCCATTCCATTTATAATTAGGTTACCAGGGCATTTTCCTTCACCAAGACTCCAAAGAAAGCTTTCCGAAGGACATTGATAACTACACAGAACAGCATAGAGGGGAGGAGCCCTTGCTCGAGCAGTGACACTTACATTGGCAGTCGCCTGACCAGCACAACCTCATTAGCAGTAAGTCCTGCGCTAACCTGGCATAAGACCTGATCACGTTGCGGAGGGTGGGGTGGAGGGGCACAGAATTTAACACTTTATTTTTGTGGACATTTCATGATGAATTGCTGCCAGACCTTAAAAATCAGTAACATTCTGTTGCTGCACATATCAGAGCTCTAGGCAAATCCCCCTATTGATCAGCTGGGAGGGAACATGGGGACCTCCCCTTCTTGGTTCGTTGTTTTCCCCTGTGGGTCAAGTTCATGTGAATTCCAGCTCTGTCACAGGTGAGATGTACTTCAGGGTGAGTGCACATGGTAACAGATGATATGAGTTTTCTCTTCTGTAGCCAAGGAGGGTATTAAGAGTGTCAAAGTGGCTATTAATTACTTTCTTTGTAAATCCTGTGATTATTGGAAACTTTTTCTAGGCCTTGAATTCCAAAATAAGATTGTGGTTCCAGATGGGATGTAGATTATCAAATGTATCGGGCTAATAGAAAATCATGTGACACTTATTAATGTTATAGAACATTAAAGACCAGTAATTATTAACTTTTCAAGTGTGTGTGTGGGAGAGATAGATGTATTCTTGGTTCTCACCACTTTATATTAGCCAGATCTTTGGTGTACATTGACTTTCAGTCATCATGTGACACATTTGAATAAATTTCTAGGATGTTGAGACAAGGTCCTAAAAACTAGAAAGAAGCCAAAAAGTTGTAGTTGGTTAAATAAACTGAAGTATGTACAAAACATCTGTATCTATGATCTCTAAAATGGCTTTGCTTTATTGAGATGATGATGCATTTTGGAACTAATAACTAGGTCAAACAATTTTGTTTTCTTATGTATATCTATAGCACTGAGAGCAACACATGCTTTGAATCATAGGACAATTGAATTTTATCAGAAATTATATTTTAAAAAATGCTTCTTAGAGGGATTGTTTTAACATTTTTATTGTAATCTTTAAAAATTTTTCATATATATTTGTGAAAGGGGAATCAAAAATATTGATGTCCTTTTCATCATTACTTGGTTTTTAGTAACAACTCTCCTCATCTGTTTATAGATGACCTGTTTCATTTCTAAATACAAGGTAATTGGATCTGTTCATGCCTCAGACTCTACTGCTGGACCCTCAAAGCTTTTCATTTCAACTTTGGCTTCATTCTAGTTCCCATAATGATGTCTCCTTCATAGAAACAGGAAATATTACTCTCTAAACTAGAAGAAAATCTCCAAACCTCTATTGATTCTAAATTCTCCCTAAGTCACTCTTAACATTTATGAAAAGTTGGGGAAAAACTGTGATAGAAGTAAACTCTAAAGATCCTTAAAGTTAGTTATATTGGGGAGAATTCAACTTGGCATAAATGCTTCTTAAAAAGTAGAATGCTCCAGGCCCTGAATCAAGACCAATAGTTTGTTGTAACTATTGGTTTCAAACAGGAGCCTAGAAGATTGTCTCCCTATGGTCTGTTGGTCATTCTAAATCTCCAGTGGGGAATGACCAATTCAGTTGGAAGAAACAAAATAAAAAAAATAAAAAAAGTAGAATGCTCATTTTTCTTTTCTTGAATTACCAATTATTGGGAATTGAGGTTTTGCACAATTTCTTGGTTCATAGTTCTTGGACTGAATTTCTTGCACCTTTGGTCATTAGTCACAGAGAATTTAAAGCATGGTGAAATTTCAGCACTCTTTGAGGTTTTCTGATATTAAAAAAACCCAAAAGTTTAAAAAAGACTATTGTGAAGAATAGACTTACATGTAAAATCTGATTCACAATCATATTTGTGACATTGAACATTGGCTTAATATGGTACATTTAAGAAGGTTTACAAACCTAAATAAAATTTTAGTTCTACTGCTAGGTGTTTGAATTTTAATTTTGTTATTGATTAGTAATCAACTGAGCACTGAAACCCATCATTTTGTTTTGCTATTGGATTGGTAAAAGTACTAAATAAAAACTTAATGAAATTATGGAGCCATTCAACTTGAAGTATTTTCTTTTTTCTTGTTTTAAGTGGTAGTTTTATAATTTTTATTAAGATTGAAATCTATTTTTGAGCTTTTTTTCCAGTTTTGTGTGATATATTATAGTTGTCAAATTTGCCCATATCTAATTGTGATCTTTGAAGCAAGAAATTTGGAGACTTAACTAGTTGACAAAAGTGTAACTTGAGGAATTTATTATTTAAGCCTCATTCTCTAATGCACTGTCCTTCCCCTACTTGTTTCTTTCTACTTAACCCTCCTAACCTACTGGTGTCTGAGACCTATCCAAATCTCCATTATCTTTTAAGTGGATTGTTTAGGAACTTGTGAAGAGACTGAATATACAACTGTATCAATTGTTTTAGAAAAAAATGCCTTATATTCTTTAGCCTATTCAAAAATCTACCCCTCATTTCAACTTCCTGATTGTCTTTCTACTGTAAAAACTTATTTCCAAAGTGTATAGGAATGCTGCACCATTAATTTCAAGTATCAAAATGTTGTAGACCAATGCTAGCCCATTATTTAATCCAATGTCTGTTCAAAAGAGGGGACCTTTGAAATATTTTTTGACCTGTTCTAGTTTTCTTATTAAGGTATTTTAAATCGATTTTACTGAAAGTTTGTTATCCTTTTCTTATTTTGAATTGTCTTATTTATGCTATGGTTATGAGTTTATTACTTTTATGGATGATGAGTTAGGAGAGTTCAGCATTGGTTAGAAAATCTTGTAATATATTATTATCCTTTTTCTTTTTTTCTTTACAGGGTATTCCATCCCCTTCCCTTGTTAGCCTTCCAGCATTCTTTGAAAAGAGGAGTCATACTTTAAGCCGATCTACAACTCATTTGATATGAAGTTATTCCTTTTATATGATGTCTTAATCCAGTGACTGACAAGCAGCTTATTCTTGAGACAAGAAATTGACTTAAATAGTACTGTCATTAGCACTTGATGAAAACCAGGAGGACGTTAGGTAACACTAAATTAACCATTTGAATTTTTTTAAAGGGATTAATTGCTCAATTATAAGTATAAAAAGTGAAGAATCTGATATTGGCTTAGATGTAATTTATTTGTTTAAACTCTTCTTTCCGTGCCAATATCATAAGTTATTTCTAACATCAGTAATTTTGATCATCTGAGACAATAAATTATTTTATTGTTGGATGCAAAGATTCTGATGTAGACTTTTGTATAGTGCCTGGTAATGATCATATGGAATACATCTGTATATAAATGCTCTGTGCAGTGCAGAGATCAAGTGACACTGTCAAGATTCTCGCTGAATAAATGACTTCCCTGGCAGCTGAATCTGCAGACACATTTGCTTCACCATGCTGCTTCAAGTACAGTGATTTCTCTGTATTGTGTATTTCCAGATCTGGCACATAAGGAAAAAATGATAATTTGCTCCATATAAAAAATGTGTAACAGACAGAAATAATCAAAGGCCTTTTATAGATTGTAGTGATGACATAGTTTTGAAAATATTGTATGTTTTGCACAAAAATAGGTCAGTGGGTACATGTAGTTACTTCAGAGTCCAGATGTTTTTTTTTTTATCATACATGTAGCAACTGGGATACTTTTAAAATTTAGTTTTATAATTTGCAGAAGTTCACTTTGAAGTACAAGACTATGAAAAAATTATACTGATAATGTATTTATAGCATTTAATCAAAGTTACTTTGAAAGTTGGCACTGTTTGTTTATCTGCTTTTAAATATGCATGTATATATTTGGGCATTTCGTTGTGAAATCCAGATTGTGGTTCTGAATTAGGTGTAAAATTAAATTCATTTTTTTTACTGTAAAAATAGCTCTATCCCAAATTTTCTAATTTTAATAGACTATAATCTAGTTTTTTCATTATAGTGAATATTTTGAAATAATCACATTTTCTCCATGGGTATTTGTCCCCTTTTCTTATCTGTTTAGGGACTAGTCTAAACACATGGATGCCATTTAATAATTCTCAGGTTTCTGTTGTAAGATTTTGACTACATACAATTGTATGTTGTGCATGTAACTAGAGTGCTGCTTTTGAGGATATTAAATGGCCTTTTTCTGATGTGTTTTTAAAACTAAGAACTGTGTAAATAAAGATGTAAAACCCTCCAGTGTTTACTGTTCTGACTTTAAAGAATAAAAGAAAATCCAGAAAACCAACAAAAAAAGACAAACTTCAGAATTTTTTGAGATTTCAAAATGAATCTGCTACAGGTGGTTACTTATCTCAGTTATTCTTGACCTTAAAACAGTAAAATTAGAGGAATAAGTTACTTTTGTAAAACAACTAATTTGTAAAATTAAAAAATTCAAATTAAAGGAAGGGCACAGGCAGTATCATTTATGAATCTGACTTTCTTGATCACATGACAACTACATTCATGTGACTGTCACCTAAATGGTTCCTTTTAATGTAGAAGAGTCATATTCAAGATGAAGTGATAGCAGAAACCTCTCTACACTGACATTTGTGGCCAATATGTGTCTTGGGCCATGGCCTTATTGTGTGACTATTAAGATACTCTAAACATTCATATAAGGTTTGAAAAAACCAAATTTTATTGAGTGTCTGGAAGTTTTTATTTTTAGGTCTTAATCTGATCATTCTGCAGGAACTTTGTCATTTTCTGATATGAGATAGAATATAATCCTTAAATGTGTTTTTAGTTTATTTTTTAACTCAGACTCTTATAAAAGGTGTTTAGGATGTGTCAAAAGCATGCCTAGCACTGCAATACTTCATTCATTCAACTTTGAAAATAATTTTTTTTAAAATTTGTCTCCTCAAAGACCCTCAAGAAGAGGAAATGTGATATGCATCACTTTAGGAAAACTTGATTTAAAACCAACCAAATTTTCACAAGTGATAAATGAGGGTATAACGTTTAAGTTTTTGTAGTATGTTTAAAATATTGTTTGATTTAATAAGTAGGGAGCATTTTTTATTGATAGCACTTTATAGGCACCTGGGAGGGATACAAGGAGAGTTGATCTTGTTTTTAAATGGTTAAACACATGGTACTTTTAAACAAAGTTTAGTCAACATCAGAACAATTCAAATTGCTGGGCAAACTAATTAGAGTTGATGGTACAAAATGTATCTTACAGAGTCTTCTTGTACTTTTCTTTCTCTGGAGTTTTTATTCATTTTATCAGTGATGATACATTAGATATGAAGTTAATGAACAGTCCTAAGTATGAGTAATACATTGGTTGTTACTGAGTCTTACATGACCCTGATTGGGCTTGACAACTGGCAGAACCTGAACTAGGCCATAGCCTCTTGCTTATGCCTGCTATGAGTCATTTTTAACACTTCATCTAATGATTTTTAGAGGGAAAAAAATATCGACAGATGATTAAAAAAAAATGTGTATAACTTGCTTAGCTAACACAGTGTTGTTGTATTCTTGCAGTTGTAATACAATCACATAAATCTGTGGTTTTGGCCTCAGTTCTATACCTATTATAGAGATACATTCTCAAGCTACTCAGATTATTTTGGGTAGAGTTAGTGGATGGAGTGTGGAAAACTTCAGGCTGCTAATTCCTAGCACTTCCAGGGGAAAGAATATTAACTTGTCTTGTTAAGCTCTCCAAGGCAAGTTAGGGAAGCAGGTTCCAGCATGCAGTACACTGGTGGCAGGGGTTTCCTAGATCCAAGAGGGGAATCCTTCAGTTCTTGCTGTACATCGGTACAGGTATATCCTTGGATTAGACTGTAAAGCATCCATGCCCACAGGAGATGGGGCTGGGAAATTCATAGAGCTTAATCTTATTTTGTAGAGGAGGAAACCATCTCAGAGAGACAGAAGTGGCTTCCCAGGCTCACTGCTATAAGGGTGTGCATTAAAACTCAGGCCCGTGTTGTCCCAGCTCACTCATGGTCTAGTATTTTCTCCACACACACCACACTCCCATCAATCCTCCAGAGTGGATCTACTCAGTATAAGGGGTCCCTCCCTGGAGCTCTTTTCAGGGACTCCAGAATTGTCACCAGCACGCTCCTGTGACCTCGTCCTCTCGTTACATGACAGATCTTACAGCTGGCAAAGCCACAGAGTCTGTCCTGCCAGGGAATCAGAAGCCTCCATCTCCACTGACCTGGCATTTCCCTTAACCTGTCTGGATGAAGGTTTTGTCATCTTCAAAGGGCAAAGATCACACTCACACTGTCTACATCATGGGGATGTCAGAAGATTCAATAAGGCAATATGTAGGGAAATGGTTTTGTAAGTTTAACACACTTTAAAAAATGTAAGCCATTATGTGAAGGAAGACTTATTAGGAAAAAAAAGTCTGTGTGTGCATGTGCAAGTAAAACCTTTTCACATAAGGAACAAGTTATGTATTTGTACCTGCAAACTATCCAAAGAGGCCTCTGATAGATCCCTCCACTTGCTCAATGTATTGAAGGAGCCTTCAATACTGGCCTTCATGTTCCTTGCCCCAGACATTCCACTTCCTGACTCCTTTTACTGGCGGTCTCCCTAGCCTTTCCTTCTCAACTCATCCTCTTCTTTCAAGACCCAGCTCAAAACCCCATCTGCTGAGAGACCTTTCCTCCTTTTCTTCCCTCTCATATTAGTGGTTTTCCTCCAAACTTCTATATCCATATTTTATGAATTTTGAGATTTGCATGTTGTCTCTTTAGAATGGGAGCCCCTTAAAGGTAAATGAATTGAAGTCAGTTTGGTGTTTCTTTATGACTGAAATAACAGGACTGATGTACTTCAAGCTAAGCTTGAAGGAACGTTATCTAGTCTTGAATTTCAGTGCTCAGTTTTGTGTTTCCCAATAAGGGATGGAGACAATGATAAGGGCTGAACCAGTGATTTCCTTGAGATAGGCAACTTCCAGGGGTAAACATGACTTTACCATTGCAATCAGCACCATTTCTTCCACTTTCACAGCCTTGGAGCTAAGCTACTTGTGTATTTCCAGCAACTGTGTAAGAAAGTGTATCAGCCAGGTCTTGGGGCAAGGCCTGCTCTCCATCCTCCCAGGTCAGTTATGTCTTCATTTTTCTCCAGGCCTTCCAGACTTTTCCAAGCCCCAAGAGGTACCACTCTTCTTCCCTCTCATTAACTTCCATTAGATCATACATCCTTCATTGCTATGGTCCCCAGCTTAGCACAATGCCTGGCACATAGTAAGTGCTTAATAAATGCTTTTTGACTGGACTATAGCACTTTGTCTAGTATTTAATAAATGCTTAAAAATTGATTGACCACCTTTTATATTTTGATGACATTCCCTTAGACTGGCCCAAACCTCCCTTTTTTACTTTAGCAGTCCAATTCTGCTTGAGGGAGGGGGTGGAGTTTAATTCGAGTTTGGGTTAGTCTTGTTAGTGCCATTCATATTCTTCTACTCATCCTAATCTATATCTGACCATTGGACCCAGCTACCTCTTTAGGGGAAAGTGAGGCTGGTAACCTTGCCCAGCCCTCCCTCCCTTTAATCCAATTCACTTGCATGTCATGGCATCTCCTCCCTGATGCCATAGTCTTTTTCTAGACCAAAGGATGAACCACCTATTTATGAAGCATTAAACTATTACTCGAGTCACCCTACTTGGATACTTCAGTTCGACAAACACTTGTTTAAATGCTAAGTGAAATAGTCCCTACTCTCAGGGAGCTTGTATGGCTATCATTATGGTCAAAATCATGACCAAACAAATTACACCAGTACCTTCTGATGGCTCCATATACTGCTAAGTGCCTCATAAATATTCATTGCTAGAAAAATCTCACCTTTCATGCTGTTGGACAAAACTGGTAAGTTTCTCATCTTATTTTAAGGTCACTATCATTAACACTTCATTACTGTGACTTACACTTCTCTCCATGGAAAACAAAACATCTAGGGAATGAAGAAATATTTTTGAATATTTTATAATGCTGATATTTTGCTAGAGAGGCAGTGTGATGTTTAGTGGGTCTCAGAGACTGGATGATCTGGGTTCAAATACTCCTTGCTACATACGAGCAGGGTGTCCCAGGACAAAGCCTTTCACCTTGCAATAGTCCCAAGTAATTTTCAAAAGTAAATTGTGAAAAAGGGGCTGATGGCCTTTGGAAGACATTTCCTTGCTGGGACTTCTTCATATTCATGGAATCACAGGACTGGACCAAAAAAATTAGTTTTAACTCCAATTGCTTGCCAATAAGATTGTTCTCTGGCAGGTCTTCCGTCAGGCAACTGCCAACATGAGATGAACTTCAAAAGAAAACAATTGGAAATAACAGAAGAGAGTAGAATATGTCAATACTTACTCCTGGTCTTAGGGTCTTATTGTTCTAGCTGGAGGATATACTGCTCCTTCCTGAACTGTCATCCTTATTCTGATCAGGCAGCCTTCTATGTCTTCAGGCTTACTCACTGCAACCTGGTTCACCCATTTCCCAGGATATCCTATGGAACACACGCTTTTATTTTCAGCCAGTTCCCATATGTCCTTAAACTTTATAAACAACCTCTTTTATATTTCTTGGTTCAATAGGAATCTTGAATTTTCTCTGAGGATACCACATCCTTTGCAACCTCCCCATTGGAGGTTACTCCCTCCACACCTGACCATCACAGATCTAATAGGAAGAATTGACATGATCAGCCTGTTTTGGCCCTTTTCAGTTTCCTCTAACTCCATGGGTCAATAATCCTTCCTTTTCAAAAATCCATGTAGTTTGAGTATTCTACTCTCTTCCTATCTTTGGGCCTGCCATCATTCACTTCTCTCAATGACTTTAGGCCTTACCTCTATTCCACTGTCTTTGGGGATGTTGATATTTATGTTGACAATTCTATATATCCATCCCTATTCTCTACTCCCAAGCTTCAGTCCTTGATAGATGCTGGAGAGTAAACCTAGAGATAGCTGATGTGAATTTCATTGTCTTCTACTCCTTAAGTCTTTTAGCAACATCATCTGGTCACTCCTCTCTCATTATAGGAGTCAAGATATTTCTATTTCTCTCTAAAATTAATTTCTTATGACCTGCACTCTATCATCTTCTCATTCCTCTAAGACATTGTTCCATTAGCCTTTCCTTCCCTTTCTCCCTTTCCCCCTTTCCTTCCCAGTTTTTCTCCCTATTTCCCTTCCATCTTCCACCCTTTCTCCTCCTTTCTATCTTCCCTCCTCTCTACCCAATTTGTTCTGCCTACAAATATGTGCAAATTAAAAACAAAAACAAGGAAATCTTTCCATTGAACAACATCCAGATGCTTTCCATCTCTCTTCTTCGTTGCTAGACTTTGAAAGATATTTTCTACTCCCAATGCATCCAATTCTTCACCATCCATTTTTTCCTTAATTCCCTTCAAATTGCCTTCTATGTCCATTACTCCACTGGAATTGTCCTCTCAAAGGTAATAGTTGGATTCCTATTGGTTTTGTTTGGATCTCAGCAGTATTGCAGAGCAGTGTTGGACTTGGAATCAGAATGAACAGGGGTTAGGTCCCTCTCTCAGACAACTTGCTACTGAAGCAAGAGAACCTTATTCAAATTACTTGATCTCCAACTGCCCTGGACCTCATTCTCTTCCTCTATAAAAGGAGAAGGTTGAATTAGATGGTTTCTGAAGTCCGTTTTTTTTTTTTTTCTGAAGTCCTCTTGCAGTGCCTAGCACATAGTAGGTGCTTAATAAATGTTTATTTCCTCCCTTCCTTTCTCTCTGTGTCTGATTCAACGATCCACCTTGACATCTGGATGTCTTGACATCCTTTCCTAGATACTCTTTCCTCTGTTGGCTTCTGAGATGGCATCTTTGACAATTTTTAAAATTCTCTGATGCTGCTTCTGCCTCTCCTTTGCTGTCTTTTCATCTTCTAGCCCCTTAAGATAGGTGTCAACCAAGGACAAACTTGAGGCTCTTTTTTTTTTTTCCCACTCTCCTCATTTTCTTCCCTGTCAATGTTTTCAGTAGATTCATACAAATAGCTGCCTTCTTGGTCTCAACCCATGGAGTCAAGAATCCAGTAGAGAAACGATCCCTGCTGAAGGTATATTGACTTAGAAAACCACAAGTTAACAGGAGCTATTATGTATTTTTATTTTGTTAAACGTTTCCCCATTAAATCTTAATCTGGTTCAGGCCACTTGAGAATTTTGCTGGCTGCCCAGTCTATGGGCTGAGTTCCACACCTCTAGCAAATTTCGTCTTTATAGCAAATCTATATTTCTAATCCTGATCCCTCAGCACTCCAGCACCCACGTTTGTAACTCCTACAAGACACTTCCACTTACATGTCCCATTGCATTTCAAATTCAACATTTCTGAAATCAAGCTCATTTTCTTTTCCTAGAAGCCCTTTCCTTCTGCTTTCCCTATTTCCATCAGGGCCAGTATCATTCACTTAATCTATTATCTGAAGTTTCAATCTTTCATTGGATTTCCTTGCTCCAAATAGGATATATGGAATCTAGAGTTGGAAGGGACTTGAGACCTCACCCAGTCCAACCTCATTTTTAAAAGGAGGAAATTAGTCCAGAAAAGTGAAGTGATTTGCTTAAACTCCCACAGGTCTCAAGTATTGGAATTGGGATGAAAACTTGGATGCTCTGATTCTAAACCCAGAAGCTTTCTTTCATTCCCCGTTTGTTCTTTCTGATTCAGTTAATTGCAAAGCCTTTCTATCTGACCTCTGAAATCATTCCCCCAATAATCTCTTCTGTCTTCCCATGTTCTACCCTCATTCCTACCTATGTGGCTTATGGTAATAATTTTCCTGCTTTAATTCAATTCAACAACTACTTTTGCTCAGCAGATGCTAGACAGGCAAAAATAAAATTCTTACTCTTTAGGAACTTAAAATTTCCAGTTTCTCTCTACCTTTAGACCACTCCTCAAATCACTGCCAAACTAATCTGCTGTGTGGATCTGGTAGGGTAAAAGTCTTCTCAACTTTTTCTGATGGCTCCCAATTAACTACTTAACAAACAGTGGTCTATCTCTTTTGCTTATTTTTTTTTCATATCCAGCCACTGTTGGTTGCCACCTTTCCTTAACAGGTTTATCATCTAGTCCTTACATATTCCTTTGATCATTGACATAAATCTAACTCGGTCAGAGTGAGTGGATACAATGCTGTAGGGGGCAACTATTTGGCACAGTGGATAGAACCCTGGCCTGGGAGTCAGGAAGAGTCATCTTTTTGAGTTCAAATTTAGCCTCAGACATTAACAATGTGATCCTGGGTGGGTCACTCAGGATCTTTGAGGGTCCTCTTTGTCTCAGTTTCCTCATCTATAAAGTAAGCTGAAGAAAATGTCAGACCACTCCCATATCTTTGCCCCAAAATAGGGCCGGCTAGATGGCACAGTGGATAGAGCCTAACCCTAAATGCGTGCCCTGGAGTCAGGAGGACCTGAGTTCAAATCTGGTCTGAAATACTTAATACTTGTTACTAGCTGTGTGACCCTGGGCAAGTCACTTAATCCCAATTGACTCACCAAAAAAGAAAAAAAAAAAAAGAAACTCCCAAAATGGAGTCATACAAAGTCAGAACATATTACCGAACAAAGCCACCATATTGCTGTAATCATTTTTTCTCTAAGATTATTTTGCCTATAATATATCATTATATCATAATTATATTAACATCATATTATTATATACAATATATTATATAACATTACTTATATTTCTATTATTTTTGCATCAATATTCATTGATGAAACTGATCTGTTCTCTTCTTGAAACTTTGAGGGTTTGGGCTTTAGGACTATATTTATTTCATAGAAGAGATTCAGTTAAGTTTTCTTCTTTCTCAATGAGAATGATATTTGTAGCACATATTTGCTGTTTGTAAATCCATCTGGATTAGGGGTCTTTTTTTTTCTTTGATAATTCAACTGTTTTTCTTTCTGACATTGTAAGTATGGTTCTTATTCTTTAATATTTGGTTCTTTTATAGTTTTGATTTCCTTTGAAATCTTAGTTTTTCTGGCACATAATTGGACATAGTCACTTGTGAAAAGTTCACTCAGTTTCTGTTATATATTCAGCCTATTAATTTTTTACTTTTACAATTTTTATTTTATTTATTTTTCTATATTTATTTCTTTAATTTTCAAGATTTCTTTTGTGTTTTGGGGATAATTATGATTTTCTAGTTTTAAAAAATTCATACTCACTATCTTAATCTTCTATTATGTGTCTTCTGAGAGACATTTTCCTCTAAGGACTGCTTTAACTCCGCTGAAATTTTGATATGTTGTCTCATCATTTTTTTCCAATACAATCATTATTTTCATGATTTGTCCCTAGACCTACCTGTTATTTATTCCAATTATTTCTGTTTTATTTTTTGCTTGGTTCCTTTACTCCTTCTTGTTTTTTATTGTGTTAAGGATTAAAGGGATGTCGATTATTTTTACATATTTATATTTATAGTGTTTTTCTTACGCTTCAACACATGATCACTTTTGGTTAAAGTTCCCTATGATATATTCTTTGTTTCAGAATTTTCCACATCTTTCAAGTCATTCCTCCTTTATCTCCAAGAAACTGTATAGAATTGTTTTCTTTCTTGTTTACCTTTCTCCTGGATATACTTAGCTCTAAGAGAGGAATATTAAAATCTCTTATAATTACTGTGTTACTCTTGGTGTCTGTTAGGGATTTGGCTAGATTTGCCATTAGGAATTGAGACACTCTACCATTTAATGCATAGGAAGGGTCTCAACTGATTGGGTGGCTACCCAGTGGTAAACCTTTTGGAAAGCTAGGACAAAAGATTTCACAGGATGGATTGAGAGCTTCATTCATTCACATTGGTGAAATCACGAATCCATTGGAGAATTTCGAGTAATGAAGTTTTTTTTTTTTTTAGTGTACATGGCTTACTGTCTATAATTTCTTGTATTTTTAATTTTATATGATTTAATGAAATTCTTTTCTTTTACATTATTACCAAAAGCTATTGACTTCTGTCCCCTCTGCAATAGAGCCCTCCTTTGTAACAAATAAGAATAGTCAAGCCAAAAAAATTAACATATTGCCCATGTCTTTCTTTTTTATTTGTATCCCCAGACCTGAGCTTTATGCTTTGCTCATAGCAAGTGCTTATTAAGTGTTTTATTCATTCATTGTCCTTGTCATCTGTCCATGTCACACCTCTAGTTCACCAGCTTTGCCAAGGGGCAGGAAGCATACTTTCATAATTACTTGCTGCATCTATTAGAGTTTTTAAGCCATTCAGTATTGTTTTCCTTTACATTATTATGGACATAATATAAATTACTTTCCTGGTTTTATTTCCTTCTGCTTCAGTTCACACAGGTCTGCCTAAGTCTATTAGAATTTTCCATATTTGAGATTTCTTGCAGTAGAATTAGAGTCCAACTAATGAATACAATACAATTTGTTCAACCATTCCCTAAATGATGGGCATCCATTTTGTTTGTAGATCTTTGTGGCTGTAATTCTTTTTGCCTGTCTTTTATCTCCTTGGGGTATATATAGCAGTGATATTGCTATGTCATACACTATGGACAGTTTAGTGATTTTGTGTGTGTAATTTCAAGGCATTTTTCAGAATAATTGGACCAGTTCCATAATGTAATTTCCCCACTGGTTTCTTCTGACAATTTTTATTGTTGCCATATCTGAAATTATGATGCAATTCCTACTTTTTTCAAATTGCCTGAAGCATAGTACATTTCCTTTTATCCCCCCATTTTTATTCTGTATGTTTTGAAATAGATTTTTGTTATCTCTTTGTTTTCACATCTCCTAGATTTTCCTCAGCATTCCTACCTTTTTAGGCTCCCAGAAAGCTATAACAAATACTTTTTTTTTTAAAGAAAAAAGAAAAAGAGGAAAAAAAGTGAAAAAGTTTCAGGAAAACCAATCAATACATAAAAATAATAAAAAAAATTTGGTGTGATATGCATTCTTCTACACTCTTTGTCCTTATCCCCTGCTCTTCCTTCCACCCCCAACTTTTTCAAAGGAGTCAGGGCTTGAAGTGTCTTCTCATATGTTTTCTTTAGAGACAACCTTGTTCTTTGTAATTTTGTAATATTCATTTTCCTTAAAAATTTTGTTTTATTAATATCTTTTGGTTTTTGCATCACTTACATTTCCTCTTCTATCTCTTCCTTTTCTCCCTCACACACAAGAGAATTTTAAAAGAAGTATAAAGAAAAGAAATTTATATTTAAAAGAATTTATAAAGAAAAAATATTTCTTCCTGACATTAAGTATATTTTTCATTTTTTTTTAAGATTTGGGTATTTTTTAGTTTTGTTGATAATTATCTATTTCCTTTGAATTCCCAGTTTTACTGGTTAAAAAAAAAAAAGGAGCAAAAGTGGTCATTGAAAAGATCTGGTAGTATAAGTGATATTCCACCTAGCTCTGCAGAAGAGTTATGGAGATATCTTCCCAGATCAATTCTTCAGAGCCAAGCCTGTTTTTTAAAATTTTGCAACCTTCATTTTCAATTATTTTGTGAGTGTTATTTACATTTACATTGTTATAGACATGTACGTGTGTGCGTGCACACACACACACACTTATTTTTATTCTACTTTATTTTGCATCAGTTCATAGAAACCTTTTCATATTTCTCTGTATTTATTGTATTTGTTTTTTCTTACAATAAGGAAATATTCTGTTATCTATAATTGTTTAGCTCTTCTCCAGATGATAGACATCTACTTTGTTTCTAATTTTTTGCTACCACAAAAGGGTGCTGCTGGATAAATCAAAAGCTGGAGTTGAGGTTGCCAATAGGTACCCTCTACCTGATGAGAATAGAAGAGGAGACATAAAAGTTGACTTGAAGCCTGACATCAAAAAAAAAAAAAAAAAAAACAAAACAAAAAACTAAGATCTTGGCAACTGGTCCCATCACTTCCTGGCAAGTAGAGGGAGAAGAATTGGAAGCAATGTCTGATTTTATATTCTTGGGCTCAAAGATCACCACAGATGGCAACTGCAGTCATGAAATGAAGATTCCTTGGAAGGAAAGTTATGTCAAATCTGGACTCAGAGTAAAAGACAGAAACATTACTTTGCAGAAGAAGGTCCATATCGTCAAAGCTGTTTTTCCAGTGGCAACATAGTGCTTGAGAATTGGACTGTAAGGAAAGCTGAATACTGCAGAATCTATACTTTTGATTTGTGGTACTGGAGGAGACTTTTGAGAATCCCTTGGACAGCAAGAAGATCAAATCAGCCAATACTTAATAGAAATTAATTCAGGCTATTCATGAGAAGATCAAATACTGAAACTGAAATTTTGGTCATATAATGAGAAGATGGGACTTGATGGAAAAGATCCTGATTTTGGGAAAGATTAAAGGCAAAAGGAAATGGGAACAGCAGAGAATGAGATGAATAGATAAGATAGTATCATGGAAACAATGAATATGAATTAGATAGACTTTGAGAGAGAGGGGAGAACAGAAGGACCTACTGGGCTATAGTCCATATAGTTATATGCCTAACAATATAATCTCTAAATCAAAAGGTATAGACATTTTAGTCATTTTTTAAAAGCATCTATCCAAATGACTTTCCAGAATGGTTGAACCAATTCAGTTTTATCCAGAATACATTAGTGTGTTACTTTCCCCCAAACCTCTCAAACACTGACTATTTCTACCTTTTGTCATCTTGGCTAATTAGGTGAATATGAAGTGAAGCTGCAGAATTGTTTTGCTTTTCTCTTTTTAAGGATATGGGACAATGTTTTATATTGTTACAAATAATTTGTGATTCTTTTGAGAACTGTTCATATCCTCTGACCACTTATCTATGGGAGAATGGTTTTTGATCTTTTGTATTTTTATTAATTGTATGGATGTATTTTATATATAACATACATATATGTATGCATATGTAATATATACACACATACACATGTATATTTGCACATATTCATTCATATGTATTAATACAGGATTAAGAGAAATATATATACATAGTATATCAAACTCTTATCAGATATATTGACAAAAAAGATTTCTCCTCAGTTGATTCTTACCTTCTTATTCTAGTTATATTAATTTTGTTCATTTAAAAGCTTTTCAGTGTCATGTAATCAAAAGTATCTATTTTCTTTTCAGTAATTATCTCTTTTCCTTGTTTGGTTTAAAATTCACTCTTTCACCATAGCTGTAAAAGATACCTGATTTGGTATGAATAACAATAACAATAGCTAGTATTTGTATAGTACTTTACAAGTTATCTCATTTTATCCTTCCAATAAGTGTGTGCTATTTGCATTTTACATGTTAGGAAACTGAGTCAAACAGGAGGCTCATAGCTAGTGAGGGTATGAGGCAGGCTTCAAATTTAGGTCTTCTTGACTTGAAGTCCCACTCTCTGTTCACTAAGCCACTGAGCTGTGCACATTTGTGAAGGGAGGAGATGGGTCTGGATGACTCTGGGGTCTCTTCCACATCTAGATCTGGGATTCTCTCTGTAGCATTTGACAGCATTGCCCACCCTCTCTGTCTAGATACTCCTTCCTTCCTTAGCTCCAGAGATTCGCCACAATCACAAAATACTCTTCCACCATTTAGGTAGTTCCTATTGTGTGCCTCTTAGCATTGACCAAGAAGATGGCAGTCCACTGTGGGAAATGATGCTCACACATATGGGAAAATGGGAAAATAACCAATGCAAAGGTAAAAAAAAAAAAAGCTAGAGGGATTGATCAGAGGCCATTGAATGGAGGAAGGAACATTTTCAGTAATCCTTGAACATAATCTCAACCTGGAAATTAGCATAAAATCTTCCCTCGCAGGTAATTTTTTTTTTAATGTCAAATTGTTCCACCTCTTTCCTATTATACCTAGAAATTTATATTAGGTTCAACTGAGTAAATGACTATTTCTCCAGGTGAATCATCAGCACACATGTAACCTGGGAGTTAAAAAGCCAATCGTGTTACAAGTAACTAGCACATAATTACCATCTCTAAGCTGCAGAAGTGGGTCAATACAAGCAGGCACTCTGCAAACAGGGGAAGCTGGTAGATATTGCTTAGCTGGGAAACCAAACCAGTAGTGTGTGTGTGTGTGTGTGGGGGTGTGACTCATGCTTCAGCACTAAGGAGGAAATAACTAGATTCTGTGTGTTTTTCTAAAGCAGCTTTTGGATCCTGCCTCCTCTGGGAAAATGTGGAACGACTGTGATCATTTCAAGCAAGCTTCAGAAGAAGGAATCTGAAAGAAGGTATAGGGAAAAGATTTCGTGGGAGATGAGCAACTGACTCTTCCATAGTTAGTCACATAGTGTCTAAAGCAAAATTTGAACTCAGGCCTTTCTGACTTGAGGTGCAGTGCTGTACAGTGTCACCTTGATGAGAGAAACCAAACCAGCCATCTCAAAGAACCTGAGTCCATGGGCTAAGGCTTGAGAGGAGTTGACCACAAGCCTTGCTGAAACCCTATTGTGGCTCTGTATGAGATTATAAAATTCATAAAAATGAAAAATGTGGCAAAGTCTTGGTTCTGTGCCCCTCTAGGTAGTGAGAGCTCCCCACTCTCAGAGTCATCTTGCTGTCACTCTAGAAAGTGTGGGAAGGGATCAGCAAAATTACACAAGGCTGATAGATTTTTTAAAAAAAGAAATGCGTCGGTCTGGATTAGGTGGAAAGGGAATCAATTCAATTTGTTCTGAGGGGCTCTGCCCACATGCTTTCAGCTTTTAATTCTTTCACGCCTAATTATTACAGTTTTAGAAGTGAGATTTTTACATCAGAGCCATCCAAAACACACTGAAATATTAAAATCCAATTTTTCTCTTTAAAACCTAAACAGCCATGATAAAATATTTGCTAACTATTTTATTTTTAAAAAAATCATTGGAGAAAGAATTCAGGACAATGGTTTTTTCCCAATCTAATAATGCAAATACAATAATTTTTGTTTCTGACATTTTGGAGCTCTCTGTTGGCCAGCTCACCTGGCTCTAAAATGTTGGGATTCCTTGATTTTGGATTGAGGCCATGGGTGGAAGGAGCTAAGCCAATCAGCTCTGTGCTCTCTGGCATTACATCTTCCTCAGCTTCACGATGGACTTTTTTTCTGCTCTATATTTGTGCACCTCTGTCTGTCTGTCTGTCCATCTATCTCCCTGTCTCTCTGTCTCTTCTCTTTTCTCTCTTTCTGCCTCCATCTCTCTCTCCTTGTCTCTCTCCCTCCCTCTATTTCTTCCTCCCCTCCCTCTTCTTTCTCTCTTTCTTCTCTTGTGCCTCTGTCTCCTTTCCTCCCTCCCTTCCTCCATCCTTGCTCCTTCCCTCTCCCTCTCTGTTTCTCTCTCTCTGTCTTTATCTGTCTCTCAGTCCCGTCTCTTCCCTCCCTCCCTCCCTCTCTTCCCTCCTTCACCCTTTTTCTCTCTTCTTTCTGTGTCTCTGTCTCTGTCTCTCTCTCCCTGCCCTTCCCTGCCTCCAGACCCCCATTCATCGCTTGCTCTTGGAACACTAATCAGATATTTTCCTCCATTGCTTCTGGAAAGAAGATGACAGGTAATTCCCTTATGATTCACTCATCTGTTTCTTCCCAGACTATATACTCTTTTCCCTGGCTACCCTTCTCCTATATGTGTTGTCTCTCCTATTAGAATTCAAGCTCCTTGGAGATGGGGACTGACTCTCCATTAATATTTGTGACCTTAGCACTTAGTGCTTGACACATAGTAAGCACTTTTATAAGCTTTTCATTCATTCATTCATTGATTGGCACATCCTTTTGACAATAAATTATGAGCTTGAAGCAACACAAACTCCCTAAAGAGATGAAAATAATGTAGTTTTGGAGCCATTGTACTGTGTTAGATTCAAGGAGAAGGAGGGGGAGAGAGGGAAGGAGAGAAGAAGAGGAAGGAGGGAGAAGGAGAAAGGGTTTGGGGAAAGGGAGAGGAATGAGGAGGGAAAAGGAAGAGGGGAAGGAGGGGAAAGGAGGGAAGGTGAAGGAAAGAAAAGGAGAAGGAAAAGAAGCTCATACTTTGAACATTGGCTAATTGGCAAACAAAGCAAATTTCCCTAGATCAATGTATGTCTTTATTAAAGTCCTGTGATACTTCTTTATGGTGTGGAGGTGACAAGTTATTAAGTTGTAAAGGTTCCATGTTGAGGTCCAGGCATCTGACTGTGTGTCTATAGGCTCACCTACTTCCCTGCATTTTGGAGAGGTTATTCACCAATCTGGCTAAAGAGCCAGAGAAAAAGAGAGAGAGAGGGAAGGAGCAGACATGGAGGAAGGGAGGGAGGAAAGGAGACAGAGACACAAGAGGAGAAAGAGAGAGAGAGAAAGGAGAGGGAGGGAAGGGAAAAAGAGGGAGGGAGAGAGACAAGGAGAGAGAGAGAGATGGAGACAGAAAGAGAGAAAAAAGAGACAGAGACAGGGAGATAGATGGATAGACAGACAGACAAACAGGTGCACAAACAGAGCAAAACACACACACACACAAAAGTGTGTTGTTCAGGGCTCATCTCAACTACTGTACAGAGTCGGTGAAGGGCATTACAAATGGTCAAAATCACGGATCCCTGAAATTCTCTTATCTTCTCATTGCATCAGTGGCTACATATTCAGAAGTCATAGTATTGAAACTCATACGATTTTCATTCCATTTCTACAAGCTTGACTGTACTCAGAGTATTGGAGTACCATTATCTTCTCATTACCTTCAGCATGAATGTGTAATACTTAGAGAATTGAGTAGGTCCCATTATCTTCTCATTTCTGAAATTCGGAATATGAAGTACTCAGAGATTCCATGTAGACTTGGCAGTGTTGTCATATTTTAAAAAATGATGGACTCCCTCCTGCTCCAGAGCTATTAAACAGTGGATTGTCATTCTGTTTTCACTGCCAGAAGTCATTAAGTCAAATGCAAATGGGAATAGTTATAATAAAAATAAGCAGGATGAGCTTTCCAGAAGCATAGGTATAACTTTTTGTTGTGGACAACAAAAGACAATCAATTCATTGGAAATCCACCGATTTTTTCCCAGCTTCAAAGCTTAAAACTCAAGAATCTACTGAGCATCTCGAGATGATTCGATTTGCACGTGGGTATGATCCTATAATAGGCAAAGTAAGATGGCGTAATGGAGACAAGGCAAACCATGACCTCAGGAGAAGGAGAGGCATCATGGTATGGTGCTTAGAGCTTTGAACATGGGATCAGGGAACCTGGCTACTACCTGGGATCAGACATTTCCCCGATGTGTGGTCCTGGGCAAGTCAAGTCACCTTGGGTGTAAAAAAAAGGGGGGGGATTTGGACTCAGTGACTTGTAGGGTCCTTTCCAGCTTAAAATCAGTGAGCTCTGAATTTAAGTTCTGCTTCTGACATGGACTAACCATTTCCCAGGCAGACTCCAAGATGCTGATCTGCACTCGTGGAGGGATTTTTCACAATGGGTATTTTTTGACACTGATGAAATTGTAGGTCTGTTCCTTCCCTCACCTCTTTATAAATATAAAGAACATATGTGTATATATACATGCATGTATATATATACATAGAGAGATGGACTAATGTGTGTCTATGTGTGTATACATACATATATTTATACATACATACAACAAATATCTTCATCACAACCCATGAGGTAGGTATGATGGGTTCTTATGCCCATTTTACAGATGAACAAACTGAAGATTGGAAAGGTCAAGTGACCTGCTCATGGTCATCAGCTAGGTATCAGAGGAAGATTTTGAACTGAATTCTTCCCAACAATGTCCATTTTAGTACACTTCTATTAAGATAAAAGTAGTGTCCAATGTTTTTTCCTTTTTCATTGCTTCATTCACTCATTCAGTAAACATTAGCTTCCTTCAGTAAACAAGAAAAGACTTTGTATTAGGCATGGGACATCACAGGCAGCTCTGGAGGAAGTGACAGGGTGGTGCTCATCTCCAAGTTGCCAAAGCAATACAAAAGTACTTTTAGGAATCAGAATTTTCGACCTGATAATCTCCCTGTGCTCCCTCTCCATCCCATGCCTTGCTATTTTTACATGTATATTCCACTTTAAAATTCACTGAAGGGGGGCATCCAGGATAAAGCTCTGGTTCTGGAGTCAGAGAACTAAATTCAAATACGGCTTCACCGTGGGAGCAAGGGCAAGACATTTAACTCGGATTTGCCTTCCCAAAACAAAATAAAACAAAAATCTAGTGAAGGGTATTAAGTTCAGGAGTCATACAGATATTCAAAATGTGGGAAGTCATTTGCTACATTCGACTCTGAAATTTCTTGTCAGATGGAATAAAAAAGCATGTCAATCACTGGAATAACTGTTGAGCTAGGAGGTGATTATATTGAAAAAGAATGTATATTCATTTTCTGGCTTCCACTCGATGCTATGCTTAAGGGGATCCCACCAATAAATCCACAGTGTTTCGAATTAGAGGCAATGTCCCAATCTCCCACATCTTGTAGAAATGGGTGTCGAATTTCTGTTTGAACCCCTTCAGTGATGAAGAATTTAATTCCCACAGAGAAAGCCCATTCTGTCGGATATCTTTAATTGGGAACAAGTTTTTCCTTCTGTTGGGTCATGAATCTGTCTCCTTAGTTTTGCCCCTGGGGACATCACCGAGTCCGTTGCTTTTTTTTTTTTTATGTGGCAACTCTTCAGACAGTTAAAAATAGTTACCATACCTCCTTTAAGTTTTCTTTCCTTAAGGATAACCACAATCTCATTCTTTGAAGTGCATGATATTGTTGTCAAACCCCTTATCAACTTCTCTGGAAACAGGTTTGAGTCTGTCCCTTCTCAAGTGTGACACTCAGTAATAAATTTTCCAGATGTGTTCTGACCAGCTCAGACAACACCAGGACTAGTATTGTCCTTAGTCTATGTCCTTCCCTCCACTGCCCTCCCTTTCTCTCCCCTTCTTTTTTTCTCTTTCCTTTCTCTCTCACTACTCTTTCCTTTCTCTTTCCTTCCCTTTTCCTTTCCCTCTAGTGGTTCCCACCTCCCCCAAGTCTAATTTTAAGACTCACAATACCAGAAAAGCTCAAGGTCTTCAGGTTTGATCTTCTCTATACAGGTCCTATCCTTCATTGATCCTTGGTGCAAATGGTCCCAGGTGCAAATAATCTTTTTCCACTGGTAAGGAGTTCATTGATGCCCTGTTGTTTCAATCCCATTGAGACTCGCTTGACATTGCCATCTTGTTCTGGCTCCCATATCAATCACTGTTTTTAAGTTTGTGCAGTATCACTTATATGAATCTTCCATTAATGGCCCTTTATCCCCAAATCAGATTTTCTCAATCATATATTCCCAATTTCTCCATGCATGAAGGCACACAATAATTATTTGTACATCTCCCTGCCAGATGATAAGCTCCTTGAAAAGAGGGACTGTCTTAAATAAACTTTTGGATACTTTCATTTCTTTTTTTTAGCTTTTGTTTTAATTCTTTTTCTAGGCATGATGATTTTTAACCTTTTAAAAAAGTTTATGGTTTTAAAAAATGATTTAAAACTATACCAGTTATCTCTAGGAGGAGGGGAATCTTCCCTTTTCACAAAGAATAGCAATCAAAAAAATTTGCATGTAACAATAATGTCTGACAATATATACATCATTGTGTCCTGATAGCTTCCTACCTCTTTGCCATGAAGGAAGCATATATGTTTTTCACGATCTGGGATTGGCTTTTGGTTTTTTAATCACTCTGAGTTCAGGTTCTATAAATATCTTCTAAAATTTCATTAGCTCTTTTTAGTGGCCACATTAACATATATGTGACCAATTAAACCTTTATATCATGTGAATTCTTGTCAAATTAGAGCTCCTCCACCCTGGAGCTGTGACCAGCACCCAGTAGGCTAAATATTTGTCAAACTGACTCATCTTTCTGAGTTCAAATCTGTTCTCAGACACACGTGACCCTGGGCAAGTCATTTAATCCTGTATGCCTCAGTTTCCTTTCCTGTAAAATGAACTGGAAAATAAAATAGCAAATCATTCCAGTATCTTTGCCAAAAACAAACAAACAAAAAACCCCCCAAAAACTAAATGGGCTCACGAGTCAGACTTAACTACAAAATAATAATATACTATGTTATTGTTCAGTCATTTTCAGTCATGTCTGGTTTTCTGTGAATCACAATTATCACTTTTTAACTTAGATATAGCCCTGTACTACAGAGCTCAACAAACAGGGGCATACTTTTAAGGCAGTGATAATACAGAGACAATATAGTTTCAGCCTTCGAGGTGCTTATGATTTATTGGCACAATTGCTAAGGAAAGTTTCATGTAAGTGGTAATCTGATCCAAGCTTGACTTGAGGCTCATGGAGTTCTAACTGGTAAGCCCTATTATGTGTCAGCCTATTGACAGATAGTCTTAAATCTTCTTTTACTTCACTAGATTAAGCCCCTATTATTCAGAGTATGAGATTTTTTGTTCAGGTGCTAGGGAAGGAAACTTGAAAAGTTATAAGGAACATCAAATAGATAATTTTTAATATATTAAGTTTTTGTACAAACAAAACCAATGCAGACAAAATCAGAAGGGAAGCGATAAATCAGGAAAGCATTTTTAAATTTAAGGGTTCTGATAAAGGCCTAATTTCTAAAATACATAATTGATTCAAATTTATAAGAATTCAAGCCATTCTTCAATTGATTTTTTCTCCAGTGATTAAGTCAAAGGATATAATATTCAGATGAAGAAATTAAAGCCATTTCTAGTCATGTGAAAAGGTGCTCTAAATCATTATTGATCAGAGAAATATAAATTAAGACAACTCTGAGATACCACTACATATCTCTGACATTGGCTAAGATGACAGGAAAAGATAATGACAAATGTTGGAGGGAAAACTGGGACACTTAATACATTGTTGGTGGAATTGTGACAGGATCCAGCCTCTGAAGAGCAATTTGGAACAATGCTCAAAAAGTTATCAAACTGTGCACACCCTCTGATCTAGCAGTGTTTCTACTGGGCCTATATCCCAAAGAGATTTTAAAGGAAGGAAAGGGACCCACATGTGCAAGAATGTTTGTGGCAGCCCTTTTTGTAATGGCTAGAAACTGGAAACTGAATGGATGCCCATCAATTGGAGAGTGGCTGAATAAATTATGGTATATGAATGTTATGGAATGTTATTGTTCTGTAAGAAATGACCGGCAGGATGATTTCAGGGAGGCTGGAGAGATTTATATGAACTGATGATGAGTGAAATGAGCAGAACCAAGAGATCATTGTATGTGGCAACAGCAATATTATACGGCAATCAATTCTGATGGACGTGACTCTTTTCAACAATGAGATGACTGAGTCCAGTTCCAATGATCTTGTGACGAAGAGAGCCATCTACATCCAGAGAGAGGATTGTAGAACCTGAGTGTGGATCACAACATAGCATTTTCACTCTCTTTGTTGTTTGTTCTCTTGCATTTTGTCTTCTTTATCATTTTTTCCTTTTTGATCTTTTTCTTGTTCAGCATTGTATAAACATGTTTACATATATTAGATTTAACATATATTTTAACATGCATAACATAAAATGGATTGCTTGCCCTCTAGGGGAGGAGGGAGGGGGAAGGAGGGGAAAATTTGGAACACAAGGTTTTTCAAGAGTCAATGTTGAAAAATTATCCATGCATATTTTTTTTTATTAAAAGCTTTTTATTTACAAAACATATGAATGATTTTTCTACATTGACCTTTGCAAAAACTTTTTTTTGTTCCAAGCTTTTCCCCTCCTTCCCCCCACTCCCCACCCCTAGATGGCAGGTAATCTAATACACATGCATATGTTTTGAAAATAAAAAGCTGTAATAAAAAAAGAAAAGTTATAAGGAACATGTATTTAAGTGATAGGATTGAATCCTGCCTCTGCTACTTATTATCTTAAATATGTCACTTACCTACCTTGATTTCTTTTTCTGTTAAATGAGTTGAAAAAGTAAATGTCAAATCATTCTAGTCTTTGTGCCAAGAAAATCCCAAATGGGGTCACAAAGAATCAGACAGGACTGAACATGACTGAACAATGACATCGTGTAAATTATTATTACCATAATAATTCATAGTTTGGGAGCTATCTGGGACACTCAGGTCAGTTAAATGACTTGCCTAGGGACATACCAAGAGGTCACCAAGTTCAACCTCTCCCCCCCCTTTATTTTACAGATGGTTAAATTGAGGCTCCAAAGTGACTTGACTGAGATTACTCAGATAATAAGCGTTTGAGGCAATATTCTTTTTGATTTCCATCCTAGCTGTCTGTGTACTCTACAATGCTGCTGCTTCTTTTCCTGAGTTACTGGTATGGATTTTCAAAGAATCCTGGGCTGGAAGACCTGTTAGGGAATTTACAATTCATACCATGTAACCCTCTCCTTTTATAGAGAATAACCTCCAAACCCAGGGAGATTAAATGCCTAACATCACATAGCTGACTCTAGTAGCAAGTTCAAGATTAGAACCTCGGTCCAATGTTCCTACCACTGAGCTACAAGAGTTTGATATATGTCCCATAACAGCAATGTCCAATTAATGAAACAGGACAAAGGCTGCTGATTCTTTTCTAAGGCTATTGAAAAAGAGTTTAGTCTGAACATATTTGGGGTTAACATTTTCTCACTAGCAAGTACAAAACAATTCAATTTTCCTCAATAGTCATCAACATTATAAAAGACTTATCATCCAGAGCTATACTTGTCAAGGATTGAGACCACGTTGCATTTACCAGCAACAAATCCCAGGAACCCAGAGAAGAAATAGCATCAGATCTGTGGATTTTTCATTATTGTTAAAATTCTTTCTTCCATCTCTAGCTTTATTTCTTCAAGGTCTTGGAGCTTTGGGCCTGTCCTTAATTTGCCTGGCTGATAATGTATAATTAAGTTTCTCCCAAGGAGTAAGAAACATCACAAATCATTCATCCTTACCACCTCTCTAGGGCACGCGGCAGGTACCAGACTCATTTTCCAGATGAGTAAACACAGTGACTTGTTCCTAATCAAGGAGCATCTCAAAGGACTTCATCGAGTGGTCATGGAGAGGTGGCTCTGAGATATGTCCTTGGACTGCCTGAAAAAATGAAGGATGGAAATCTTTGATGATTTACCATGAAAACTCTGCTCCCTGACCAATGCCTAAATTATTGTTAGCATTGGTTTATATGCCCTTGGAATGCCTGAAAAGAGAGTGATGGAAATCCTTGATGATTTACCGTGAAAACTCTGCTCCCTGACCAATGCTTAAGTTACTGTTATCATTGGTTTACACAAAAAAAATGTCACATTGAGAACAATCCACCCTTAATCCCAAGGGCCCTCCCAGGGCCTGGGCAAATCAAATCAACACAGTTAATTTTATCCAATTTCTTTGGATAAAAGTTTTGAGCAGGGAATAAGCTGTTCTGTTACATCAGTTACATTCTTTAGAAATGTTTCATCTTTCTTCCTCTACCTTCAATGAAGCAATGGTGTGACTAATTCAAGAGAAGTTCTTTTTTTTTCTTATCAGAGCCTCATTTTTCTTCTCAGAAAATAGGGAGGACCTTCCGCCCCATTCCCCCCATTAATGTGATAATGGATGGAAAGACAGGGTTCCTTGGAAGAATGACACTTTAAAATTTTGAAGCATTTAGCCTGAACGTTCTTGCTGACTCACTAATCACAATATAGCCATTAAGATAGATTATAGCTAGCTAGTCTACCCACACAGCTACTCCTTTCAAAATTAGAAAGATCTGCATGTGACATTTAAATGTCAATTCATCAAAGGCTGATCCTACCTTGATAGCAAACAGATTGCCCAGTTTGGAGTGGGAAGCAGCCCTACCAATTCATCTCTACATTTTTTCTTGGGATGAGAGAGAGCAAGGCTGGAATTTTGTGGAACAAACCCCCTCCTTTAGTTACAAAGCCACCTCCTTTTTAGGATAAGAGAAATAGTTTTCTTTTTTATTTCCCCCTCTTCTTAGATGTTTTTAATCTCCAAAACTTGTATAAGAGAAAAGAACAAAAGAAGTTAGTAAAATTTCAAAAACACCCAGAGAAAAAGATGAAAATAACTCACAGCTGGAAGACTCAAAGAATGGGACCCACATCTGTTTCCAGAGGATCTAAAGCACCCCTCAAATGAGCAGCATTATTATCCTGAGGAGGGGGAACGGGTGTAAAGCTCTTTGTTGAGCCATGGGTTCTGGGGTTGAAATGGAGGAGAGATGAGTAATGAGAGTAAATGAGAGATGAGAAGAATTAGTAAAAGGAATTATTTTTCCAGCCTAATTCATTTAGTTGCATCAACTGTGGGATTTCTTGTCATTAAGAAAAAAAAATCCATAGTCATAGACCAGGATTTGAAACTAGACAGCTTAGAGAAGGAAGTATACTTGTTTGCCAATTCAACTCTCTGGGATCTAAAGCCCCTAAAAGGTTTGCTTTCATTTAGCAAACATTTATTATGTGCTTCCTACAGGCAGTGCACTGTGTCAGATCAGGTAGGTTATAAAGGTAGAAGACATTATCCCTGTCCTTGTAAAGTAAATTAATAAATAATGAAATAGAACCACCAAATTTAGATTCTAACATCCTAACTTTACCACTTACAGTTCATGTGACATTGGGAAAATCCCTTATTTTTCCTGAGCCTCAGTTTACCTATCTGTAAAATGAAGGAGTGGATCAGATGGTCAGTCTCTTTCCAATTCTAAATCTATGATCCTATGATCTCAGGAAAAACAAACAAACAAACAAAAACCTGTAATATGGGTCAAAAGCGGGGGGAAAAGTGGACTTGGGATTTCTTTGGTATATGGGAATTTCAGGTAAGATGAATCCCTCTAAAAATAGGGGTCATCAGCTCTTTTGCAATTTATAGTCTTAGAATTGCTTGGACCCTTCAGAGATTGTGATTTGCCTAGGATTACACAGCCAGTTTTGGTAAGAAGCAGTATTTGAACTTAGGTTTTGCTAGTTTCCCAGTTTAGCTCTCTAAAAAAACAAAATCAACCCCCCCCCAACCCAAAAAACCTAAAGTGAGATTTAGAGAAGGATCTTACCAGCTAGAAGCAAGGGAAAGGAACATGGCAGGCTTTCTACTGGATATGGCACTTGCACTGAGTAGGATTTCTACATGCTGGTAGGTGGAGAGGAGTGGGACAGTTGGACAGGGCTAATCAAGCATGTAGATGGCTGGGGTGCAGAACCCAGAAATTTAAAATGAGCTGGAGCACTGTACTTGTTTCCCAAAGCAGCTCTTAGATAGCATTATGATTTTGTGATTTTTACATGGAATGGAGACACATGGCAGTAAAAGTAGGTGACAATTATTACCAATAATGATGTGTTAGATATAATCTAGGATTATGGTTAGGAAAGGAGTTGGGCTAGCCTTATAGTGAGAGGGAGGAATAACAGACAGTGTGACCCTGCACTGGATCCATTAGAATGTCAGCTCCTTGAGGGCAGGAATATCTTGTTTTCATTTCCCCAGAGCTTAGCCCAGTGCTAGGCACAAATTAAGTAAATAATAAAGGCTTGTGGTTTGAATGATTGGTACTGAGAAGAGATCAAAAGACCCCGAGCAGGGGTGAGCTGGTCCCACCAGATCCCTGAAGAGATTTCAGGGGTTCTAATGAGCTTGGATGGGAAAAATGATGCCTTTGTTTTCACTAAAATTTGATTTCCTATGTAATCTTTTGTTTTTATTTTATTCATTTAAAAAATTATTTAAAAACATTACTGTGGAATGGAGTCCATATGTTTTGCTAGATTTTCAAAGGATCCATGACTTTAAAAAGATTAAAAACCAGTCTTCTGGTAATTTACCAGTCTTCTGGTAATTTACCTAAAGAGATCACGTCTTTATCTCCTAATTAGAAATCCCCCCCCAAAAAAAAACAAACAAACAAACAAATGGGTATAAAAATTAAAACCTCTGGACTTGAGGAAGACTTCTGGTCTTCTAGTACAGGCTGGACAAGACTCATATAGGAATAGGAATAGAATTTGTGAGCTGTGCTATTGGTGGGCATACCCACATACATGAGATTATAGGTACATTAACTTTAAAAATGGACATTTAAATCATTTGTGACTTAGGTCAGAGTTTGGGACAGATGAATAGATCTTGATAGTTTAATGGAGCTTTTCCAAATGTTCTATTTCTACTCTACTCAAGACTCTCATCAGGCCAGTCCTTACTACCTTTTTTTATGCTCTTACCTGCTCCCCCCCAATCTTTACCCCTCTCTTCTTCCCTGTGGCTTCTCCTTCAACATATATATATACACATATACATATATGTATATATATGTATATGTGTATATATATATGTATATATATGTATATATGTATATATATATATACTGAATGAGAGCCATGTTTGAAGTTGCTCACTAAAACTGAGGCTCCTAAATACCCTCTCCAAGACATGCACATGGAGACTTCCTTTTTGTTTACATTATTATAGACAAGAGCATTTGTGTATTTTTTTCTAGTGTTTAATTTTGCAAATAGCATCTTCCACTCCAATATTGAAATCCCAGATGATAATAGTATTTATAAAAAGCACTTTGTACATTTCCTGGCACACAGTAGGTGCTATATAAATGCTTACTCCATTCCTCCTCTTCTGTTTACCTTTTGGATCATAGATTTGGCATTGGAAGGAAGCTCAGAGACCATTGGTTGAAGTCTCTTGCTTAATATACTTCTTGACCTTTTTGCAGAACTTAACACTATGGACCATGCTTTCCTTCTGGATACTCTGTCCTCTCTTGATTTCTGGAACACTGAGATTTCCTGATTTTTCCCCTACCTACCTCTCTGATCACTCTTTCCCCAGGATCATTTGTTGGATCACGAGTCACAACCATCATCATCTGTGATCTTTGCACCCATGATCATCTCTAGGACGATGATTCTCAGGTCTATATATCCCACCCTAGCCTTGTTCCTAAGCTATAGTCCTGTATCACCAAAATCAGACATTGCTGAATATTTGCCTTATACGTATAGACTTATAGCTTTATATGCACAGATAATGGATTTAACTAGTGTTATCCAATTAATGCTACTCTCTAGTGCTAGTGTTACCAGAACAAGAAAGTCCTTTGTTTAACTTTAAAATGTTTTAAAAATACTAGTTGTTACTACTAGCACTAGTATTAGAAATGCTAATTGTTACTGCTAGCACTAGTATTAGAAATGCTAGTTGTTACTACTAGCACTAGTATTAGAAATACTAATTGTTACTACTAGTATGAATATTAGAAATACTAGTTATTACTACTAGCACTAGTATTAGAAATACTAATTGTTACTACTAGTATGAGTATTAGAAATACTAGTTGTTACTACTAGCACTAGTATTAGAAATGTTAATTGTTACTACTAGTATGAATATTAGAAATATTAGTTGTTACTACTAGCACTAGTATTAGAAATGCTAATTGTTACTGCTAGCACTAGTATTAGAAATGCTAGTTGTTACTACTAGCACTAGTATTAGAAATGCTAATTGTTACTGCTAGCACTAGTATTAGAAATGCTAGTTGTTACTATTAGCACTAGTATTAGTAATATTAGCTGTTACTACTAGTATGAGTATTAGAAATACTAGTTGTTACTACTAGCACTAGTATTCTAGTTGTTATTACTTAATGAGTACTAGAAATACTACTTGTTACTAGTACTAGTGATACTAGTTGTTACTACTAACACTGAGAAATACTATTTGTTTCTACTAGTATTAGAAATACTAGTTGTTACTATTAGTACTAGTAATACTACTATAATTAAGTAAAAATGACAACATTTAGCAACTAGAGTTGAGGGAAAGAAGTCAAGGATTCACTGAGATTGTGAACCTGAGTCGATGGAAGGATGGTGATGTCTTTGACAAAAAGTGAAATTCAGCTAGTGTGACTAAACCTTAATACTTATCTTAGAGAATTGTAGCCCTGGCCATGAGGTGTAACAGCAACAGCACGACTAGTTTGATTCATAGCCTGGCTTCGGGACCAGAACTTGTTGGAGCTCAGAGAACATCTGGTGTTGGTCAAAGCCATACAAGAATTATGTGATTTTGCCAGAGGGTGAGATCATTCAGAGGGGGAGAGCAAAGGATTGTTGTTATGTCAAAGTCAGGGCACAACTCGCTTGCTGGGTCCTAGCCCCGGAAAGCAGGGTGTCTCCTAATATTCTGACAATGCTCTCCAGCTACTCCACTCTTCCCTCAGTTTCACCCACTCTCTACCTCTGGGAACCTCTAAGTATCCATCTGCATCCACTTCTACTTACGGACAGACTCCAATTCCTCAAGGGCAGACACTGTTTTCTTTGTATCTCTGGTATTTACTCCAGTGGTTGGCACTGTAGGAAATGGCCAAGAAAATTACGGCATGGATCCTTTTTTGATGGGTGATGAAGCCTATTGTGTCTTAAGAAGGCAAAGGCTGGGAAGCACAGTGGGGAGTTCCTATGGATGACTAATGAACCATTATTAACTTCAAAAGGGCTTTAATGTCACTCCTTGGATCTGTGGCCAGGCAGAAGTCCCTTCTTCCTTGGGGGCCATGGAGCCTTTGCATTCCCACTGCACGATTAGCTCTCGTGCTAATAGATTCTGCATTTCAGTTACTGCTCATGGCATGCTCTGGATCACAGGATTTGAAATTGGGAGGGACTGTTCCTCCCCTCCCCATTCCTCCTTTTAACACGTGCAACCACACAAAATGTGCAAGGTCAGGGATGAGGTACCTAGAGGGCACAGTGGATAGAGTGCTGGGCTTGAGTCTGAGTCCCGCCTCAGACACTTGCTAGGTGGATGATCCTGGACAAGTCATTTAACTATTCAGTGCCTCCCCAGCATAAAATGGGGATAATAATAACAGGATTGTTGTGAGGATCAAAAAGATGACATATGCAAATGCACTTTGCAAAACAAAGTCCAGTGGCTCTTTTTAATAGTGAAGTGATCCAGACCAGTTCCAATGGACTGGTTGGTGATGGAAAGAGCCATCTGCATCCAGAGAGAGGTCTGTGGGGACTGAGTGTGGATCACAACAGGATTTTCACTTTTTTGTTGTGGTTTATTTGCTTTTTGTTTTCTTTCTTATTTCCCCTCTTTTTGATCTGATTCTTCTTGTGCAGCATAATAAATGTGGAAATATGGATAGAAGAATTGCACATGGTTAACATATTAGATTACTTGCTGTCTAGGGGAGCAGGTAAGGGGAAGGGAGGGAGAAAAATGTGAAATACAAGGTTTTACAAGGGTGATTGTTGGAAACTATGCTTATATTTTGCAAATAAAAAGCTTAAAAAAACAAAGTTCTATATAAATATTAGCTATGATGATAATGATGCTGATTAAGAAGATGGGTTCAAATCCCGGTTCTGCTACTTAATAGATATATAGCATTAAAGAAGTTACACCATATCCCTGTTTCTCAGTTTTCCCATATGTATAATGGGAGTATGATTATGTAGACTTTATGGTCTCTTCCATGTCTAAATCTATAATGATAATCATAAAAGTACTTAGATAGAACATTAAAATGTTTTATATGTGTTACTTCATTTGAACCTCACAATACCACCATGTAGGTGATATTATTAACTGCATTTTACAAATGAGGAAACTGAGTCTGGGGGTGGCTATAACTTGGCCAGTTAGCAAATGTCTGAGGCTGCATTTGAACTAAAGTCTTCCTGACTCAAAAGCCTGTGCACTAACCATTGTACCACCTAGATGTTCTATCATAGAGGTCTAGTCCAATCCAATCTGATGAACATTTATTAAGTGCTTATGATATGCTGAGGATTAATCAATTGATAAAAAAAATTAATACAAATTAATTTTTAATTTAATAAAATTAATTTAAAAAGTTATTTTAGTCCAATACAATCCAATGAACATTCATTAAATATTTACTGTATGCCCAGGATTAATAAATTTGATAAAAAGAACTATACAAATTAGTTAAATTAAAAGAAATTATCAATAATATATAATAATAAATATACTATTAATATATAATGATAAATATATAAACAGTATATAATAATAAATATAAATAACAAAAGAAAAAAGAAAGACAGTTCCTGCCCTCAAAAAGCTTGCAAGCTAAAGGGAGAGGTCCTGCCCTGGCTTTTCTGGGGGACTCTGCATTATGGTCCTCAGAACTCTCTCTATGACTTGGTGCAGTATTTCAAAGATCCACCATTGGTGCTGGCCAGGGTCATTTTTGTCCTATGGCTTCCTCTCTCTGGGCCTCAGCTCCATCATCTGTAGAATGAGGAAATCAGATCTGATGGCCTCATTTCCCTTTGTGTCCTCTCTAAATGCTCCGAATCTACAATTCATTGTAATAAAAAATAATACCTTTTTTATTCTGTTTTTTTTTAATGTAAAAAGTGATGTTTCGACCAATGCTTAATCTCGGAGCACAATAAGGAAGGTTTAGTTTAAAAGCACACCTAGAAAAGAGAATCAATGAAATAAAGTAATTTCAAAAGAACAATTGCTGACATTTAGGGGAAGGTATATTTCAAGGCAGCAGCTGAGCTTTGAAAGAAGGCAGATTTGAAACTTTGATTTGAAGAGGTAGAAAGAGCAGGTCTCGCACAAGGGATAGGGCAAAGGCATGGAGAAAGGGAAAGGATGTATGGGGAACAGGTAGTAACAGCTGTTTAATTGGAATGAAGTTAAAATGGATATACCTTGAAATCCAACTGGAAAAGTGGGTAAGGAGAACTCGATTATGGAGGACTTCCAAGATCAGGAGGTAGGATCCCTTCATACATGAAGCCCATAATGCTCCATGTGCCTTTATAGATGGTCTCTGAAAACATCTAAGGCTGATAGAGCCATACTCTCCTTCACTCTCAGCACCAGATGGTGGTGAGCCTCCCAGAACTGAGCTTGGCTGCTCTTCAGAAAATAGATGGGCTTTCAGTCCACTGTCCCCCCCGAAGCCTTTTCACTTTAATGATCCCTGCCCCAGTTTATAGATGTAGAATGTCCTTTGATAACAAAGGGATCCCCTGTGTTTGGAGGAGGAAGAGACATCACACCAAAGTTGTGATGGGAGAGGTTGGGATGGCAGGACAGAGTCTGGAAAGTGGGAAAAACCATTTTCAAATGTCCATCCCCCACAGTGACTCCTCAGTTATCTGCTTTGATGAGAAGCACTACCTATCAATAATCAATAATGTATCAGTACTCCTCACAGTTCCAGAATAGCACATATGACACATTTGTGTTTTCCTGACGTTGTGTATTTTAGCTGAATTCCATCTTCCTGCAAGGATCACCAAGACCTTAGCAGCCAGTGCCCCATTTAAGCCATTTTGTTCCATCTGAGTCTTGGCTTGACTTCCCACCCATTTATTCCATCATCAGTCATATCGAGATGTTTCCTTCATTGGTCCAACCTTGCACTCACTCCCCTTTCTCTGACTGCTACCCAGCAGCCCCTGGAAATGACATGGAGCACAGAATCAGAAGTGACATTGAATCTCTTTTTTGGTTCCGAGTGTATAATGACAAGGTCATACAAACTGGTAAAGAGACAGAATATTCTGTGTGTAAGGCATACCTGGACCAGACAAAATCAGAGAATTAGTATTACAGACCATCTAGCTGGTGCAACAATGCAAGTACATGGGAAATAGTCAACTCAATAAATGTTAATTAGCTAGGATATGCAATGCAATAAGCCGGATACAGGCAGCTAGATGGTGAAGTGGATAGAGTGCCAAATCTGGAGTCAGGAAGACTCATCTGAGCTCATAGACACTTAGCTGGGTGACCTTAGACAAATCACTTCACCCTGTTTTCCTCAGTTTCCTCATCTGTAAAATGAGTTGGAGAAGGAAATGACAATTCACCTAGTATCTTTGCCAAGAAAACTCCAACTGGAGTCATGGAGAGTCGGATGTGATTGAAATGACTGAACAATAAGAGAAAAGTTAGATGTAAGGGGTGATTTAAATATAGATAAAAGGGGGAATGGACAGTAGAAAGAACATAAAACATGCCATCTTCCAACTACATGTCTGTCTCCCATACCTGGGCCTCTCTCCCTCCTCATCTTCGTCTCTTGGCTTCCTTCAAATCTCACCTCAAATCTTACCTTCTGTAACAAGTCTCTCTGGATTCACTCAAAGCTAGTTCCTTTCTTCTAATATCACCTTCAACTTATTTTATATAGGACTTCGTTGTCTGTGACTTTTTGCATGTTTTCTCCCCCATTTATTTGCCTGTGAGTACTTTTTTAATTATTAAAGCTTTTTATTTTCAAAACATATGCATGGATAATTTTTCAACATTGACCCTTGCAAAACCTCTTGTCCCAAATTTTCCCCTCCTTCCTCTTACCCCCCTCCTAGATGGCAAGCAATCTAATATATGTTAAACATGGTAAAATATATGTTAATATCCAATATATGTATATATATTTATACAATTATTTTTATGCACAAGAAAAATCAGATCAAAAAGAGAAAAAATGAGAAAGAAAATAGAATGCAAGCAAACAACAACAAAAAGAGTGAAAATGTTATGTTTTGATCCACACTCAGTTTGGGGCAGATGGCTCTCATCATCATAAGATTATTGGAACTGGCCTGAATCATCTCCTTGTTGAAAAGAGCCACATCCATCATAATTAATCATCATGTAATATTGTTATTGCCGTGTATAATGATCTCTTGGTTCTGCTCATTTCTCTTAGCATCAGTTCATGCAAGTCTCTCCAGGCCTCTCTGAAATCCTCCTGCTGGTCGTTTCTTACAGAGCAATAATATTCCATAACATTCATATACCATAATTTATTCAGCCACTCTCCAATTGATGGGCATCCCTTCAGTTTCCAGTTTCTAGCCACTACAAAAAGGGCTGCTACAAACATTCTTGCACAGGTGGGTCCCTTTCCCTCCTTTAAGATCTCTTTGGGATATAGGCCCAGGAGAAACACGGCTGGATCAAAGGGTATGCACATTTTGATAGAACCTTTGGGCATAGTTACAAATTGCTCAGTGAGTTCTTTAAGAGCATGGATTGTTCTGTGCAAACCAGTTCCAGTGAGAACTGAGAATGGATCACAACACAGCATTTTAACGCTTTCTGTTAATGTTTGCTTGCATTTTGTTTTCTTTCTTAGATTTTTTCTTTCTCTTTCTAGATCTGATTTTTCTTGTGTTGTATAACTGTATAGATATGTATACATATATTGTATTTATTTATTTATTTTAACATTTTTAACATGTATTAGACTACCTGCCATTTAGGGGAGGGGTGGGAGGAAAGAGGGAAAAATTTGGAATAGAAAGTTTTGCGAAGGCCAATGTAGAAAAATTGCTCATATGTTCTGTTAATAAAAAAAGATCATGGATTGTCTTTTGTGTTTATATCTCCAATACTCAGCACAGTCCTAGAACACTTATTAAATGCTAGTTAACTGACCAATAAACATTATACTTAGAATCACAAGACGTGGATACAAATAAACTCCAGCTTTGCCACTTATCCAAGTGATCATGGGGAAATCACCTTTTCACACTTCAGTTTGCACAGCTGCAAAATGAAAGGAGGGCAGTTAGATGACACAGTGGATAGAGCACCAGCCCTGAAGTTAGGAGGACCTGAGTTCAAATCTGGTCTCAGACACTTAACACTTCCTAGTTGTGTGACTCTGGGCAAGTCACTTAACCTTAATTGTCTCAGCAAAAAAATAAAAAAAAAAACGAAGGGGTTGGATTTGATCCCTTTTGAGGAGGTCCTTTTAGAGCTAGCTTTGTGACCTTGTGATTACATGACTGTTCAGTCTTGTCTAATTCTAGACTTGCTGCAGAAGATATGGTTTTACTTGGGATCTCCAGGAAACCAGGAGGCAGAGATGAGGAGGGAGACATTAGAGACAGCCGGTGCAAACAATATTACACGAATGTGCCTTTTGGTAGGGATGGAGAAATTTCCCTGCCCCATCATCTGCCACCAAGAGTGGCTTAGAAGCAGCCCATCGGTCTCTGATCCCGCCCGGTAACTCTGTTGGCCAAGATGACTCAGCCTTCGGTCGTCCTGGGCTCATTCTTCAAGCCGTACTTAAAAACAGCAGAGCATCTCTGCACTTAGCAATGCCCTGGACGGACTCTCCTCCCATCATCATAAATATGCAGCCATTGTATCCCTTACCTAAACAGTCAGTGATTTATGGACTAGACTGGATTGCAACCTCATCCTTGCTGTCTGCTCCTCTGAGGTGACAAAGATAATATTTCAGCAGTTTTTGCAGCATCTCCGCCTTGAGGGAATGTAAATAGAAGCATAATTGATTTCCTAAATGTGCCTTTTCTCTGGGTCTCAATGCTTTGTACATTACACTTGGTATGGCTGACAAATCAGCCCTGATTGCTAATTAAAACATGGAATATATTAAATAAGCCTTGCACATGTCCCGTTTGCTCCCGGACTCAAAACCCTGGAAATGTGAGGACCAGTAAAGCTCCAATGAGCTCAGTCTAATTACTTGCCATTTAGCTTTGACTCAACAGCTCATGAGGTACAGTAGCTGTGACTGGCAGGTCATGCTTGATTGCTAATTAAATGGGAGAATTCCATTTGCAGCATCTCCTAACTTATCCCCTCCCCGTTCTGCAAAGGGACACCCTTGATTGGGGCAAAAGCTGTTTCTCTGGAGGCTTGTTGGTGCTGTAATGAGAGCTGATTCTCTTATCCCTGTGTGGGGCCCACACTCTTGAAGGAACTTGAGTTTAAGCGATGATGCTATTTTAGCCAAATGTCTGTAACGCCCCCCAATAAAGAGGGCTTTTTGGCAATGCAGAGTAATGACTTGGCTGCTCCCTGCTGCTCCCATATTCCTCTGGCTTCCCCCAGCAATCAGCCGGTGGACCTGAAAAATGAGTTGATCTTCAGCTATTTATGCTTAAACTGAGACATTTCAGTCCTCTCCCCGGGAAACTTGCGAGCACCATCAGTCACAGAAAGAAGAATTGATTTCCTTTTACCATCCAACTTATCTGGGTTTCATCTAATGAGCTCTTAGGATTTAATTGATCCATGACAACTTCATATCAACAGGATCCTTTCATTGGACGATGAAAAGAAAGAACCAGGCAGGAAGGGTTGGCGACCCTGAGACCTTTGTGGGTGGTGACAGCCTTGACACTTCCATGAGATCAGATCACTATCATTAAGCAATGGTTGGCCATTTGATGTCTGTCAAGTGGTTTAATCATTTCTCGTAATTATTCATTTGAAAATGGATTTGAGGGGCAGCTAGGTGGCGCAGTGGATAGAGCACCAGCCCTGAAGTCAGGAGGACCTGAGTTCAAATCTGGTCTCAGACACGTAACAGCTGTGTGACCCTGGGCAAGTCACTTAACCCCAATTGCCTCAGCAAAAAAAAAAAAAAAAAGAGAATGGATTTGCACAGGTGCGTTTTTTGCCTTTATTATAGATGAGGAAAATTAGGGTTAGGCAGAAGGAGAGGCTGGTCTAAGGTAACATGGAACTGCGTTGGAAATCCAGCTTAATGTTGCTATGCAGGTAGGGGACATTGTGGGTGGAAGGCTGCATTTCAAGTCAGGAAGACCTGAGTTCATACCCAGCCTCAGATTCTAGCCATGTGGTCTTAGGCAAGTCATTTAACCCTTCTGCCTTGGTTTTCCTCATCTGTAAAGTAGCTATAACAATAGTACCAAGCTCTCAGGTTGTTGTGAGGATCAAATAAGATAATTTTTATAATGCATTATTTGCAAAAATTAAATCTTTACATATTGTTGCTAGCTATTATTTGGACAGCGTTATCAATGGGCATCTAGGAGTTTGAGATGGAAGAGAATTTTGAGGTCATCTAGCCTCATCTAGTCCAGAGTAGCTCAAATATACTAGTTTTTCTCAGTAGCCATTATTTCACCACTTACCTCTCTTACTCAAAAGTCTCATCCCATTGGAATTATTTTGTATTCAAAAATCACAGGATTTAGAGCAGGAAAGAATCAGGTCAATCTTTGGGAAGCTTGGCAGTGCAGTGGATAAAATATCAGATCTGAAGTCAGGAAAACTCATCTTCTTCAGGTTCAAAGCTGACTCAGATACTTATTAGCTGTGTGACCCTTAGCAAGTCACTTTTTTGCCTCAGTTTCCTCATCTGTAAAATGAGCTGGAGAAGAAAATGAGAAATCACTCTAGTATCTCTGCCAAGAAAACTCTAAATGAAGTCAAGAAGAGTTGGGCATGACTGAAATGATTGAGCAACAACACTCCAACCCTCTTCTTTTACAGGTAAGATACCTGGGGTCCAGAGAGGGGTGACACAAGTAGCAAATTGCAGAGTTAGAATTTAAATCAAGCTCCTCTGGTTCCAGATCCAACATTCTAACCACTCCACCAGCTTGCCTTCCTTAAATTAACTTTCTATTTATATCTTATCATATTTTGTATTTTGGGGGAGGATATTTCCTTATCAATGTATATATTACATTTCCCCAGTATAATGTAAGCCCTCGAAGGTGGGGACTTTTCTTCTTTGCATCTCCAGTGTCCAGCTCATTGCCCTGTATCCAGCAAACACTTAATAAAAGCTTGATCCCTAGTTAGGGAATTCCAATTTGGGCTTCTAAAGTCTATCAAAGGCATAATTCTCTTAAAGAACTGAAGAAGACAAAGAAGGACCCAGGGTGAAATGCTTCATTAGTGGAAGAAATGGGCTATCCCTTTTAAAACTTGGCCATTTGGAAGAAGCCCTCATCCTTTTTAGGTTGTTTGTCATAAGGTGCCATGAGTGCTTGAGGCGCCAACATCTCGAGCCTTGAGTGGCGGGACAGTATTATACCAACCTCTGTTCCTCCAGTGAGAATGGGCTGACTGAAGGTCCTTGCCACATGTCCAGTGACTCCGGCAGACAAGAGTTCCAGGAACGACCTCACACCACAAGTGAATAAGTGTTTCTGGGATTGTCACAACATTACTGGAAGCCCTGCCTTAGTGGTCTGAGCTATTACTTTCAGGAAAGATGATGGAAACAGATACAAGCCTCTGACCTCTCCCAATTAGCTCTGTAGTTGAGGCTATCCTCATAGGGTTGTCTGGAAGAGGGAAATTCATCGTTGAAGCTTTCTTCAAGCAGACAGAGGATGCAGTGCTTGTGTCGGAGTTAAAAAAGAAATTAGAGGTACAAAGAAAACCACATGGGAGTGAGTATCGAAAGTTACATGCATCATAGAATTACACTTGCAGGTCTGAAAGAGACCTCTGATCTCATTTTGACAAGGAGGTGGCAGTAGTGACATATCAGGGTACTCAAGTAACAAGAGGTCTAGCTTGGTTCTTCTTAAAACTAGAACTCATTCCACTACCCCATTGGGACTGCCCTGTTGGTCAAAGAGATTTCATGATCTTTCTCCCCATATTCACATCTTCTAAATTACCTTAATTCTGTTGAGGACCCAGCCATCCTTCCAGTCAGCTAATCTGCTATTATCCTGAACTTCATTGGCTGATGAATATCATTATTTCTACTTCCCCCAAATCTCTCCTGTCTGCTTTTCTATTCACACAGACTGGGACCATGTTAATGCTTGTCTTCTCAACATTTCACAATATTTCTTCATTAGGTTTCCTGATTCAAGTCTCTCCTCACTCCAATCCATCCTCCTTGTGGGAAAACCATTCTGGAAGTTGTCTATTTTTCACGACACTCCTTACCAAAGTGATTTTCCTAAAGCACAAACATGACTAGGTCACTCCTTTACTCAATAAACTTCAGGGGCTCACTCTTGCCTCTAGACAAATACAAACTCATTCGGTGCCTTTCCCTAACTGGCCATACCTTGCCTTTCTAGACATATAGCTTCCTCTCCCTTGTCTTCTGGCTAAGCCCCCCATGTTCCATTCCATCTCTGTCTCCAGTGGCTTGGTGTTGGCTCTCCCCCGTACCTGGAGTGATCAGCCTTTTAGAATCCCTAGTCTCCTTCAATATTCATCCCAAACACTTCATCTCAAATACTAGGCTTTTCCTTTACTTTTCCAGTGGCTAGTCTCCTTTGTGTAAGTTTGTGAGAGTCAGCATGGCACAGTGGAATCAAGGTCTTTCTCTGATATTCGGCATTATCCTCGGCAAGTCACTTGTTTGCCTCAGTTTTTCCATCTGTAAAATGGAGATAATAATAACTTCTATCTCCCAGGATTGTTGTGAATGTCAAATGAGATTAAATTGTAAAGTGCTTAGCATAGAATAGAGCCTGGTATGTAGTGAGCACTATATAAATGTTATTTATTATCATACCTTGTTATATCATAATGAGTATTATATAAATATATAAAGCTATGATAGTATTACAATTTTTATTATATATGGGTGTATACATATATGAGTGCACATATACATATATTGATGTATATGTCCAATTATATACACATAAGTGTATATGTGTATGTATATGTGTGTGTACATATACACATATTGCCTCCCCCAATTGAACAGACTTCAGGGCAGACACCATTATTTATTTATTTTGTGTGTGTGTCTGCATCTCCAGGACCTAATACAGTACCTGGCACATAGTAGGAACTTAATAAATGCTTATTGATTTAAGTATAGAATGCTACATAAGATTAGAGAGGTTCTTCACATGGATACCTGTTCTAATACTGGGAGAGCAGAACTCTAAGATCATGGGATCACAGATATTGAACTGGAAAAGATTCAAAAGTCATTTAGTTCAACCATCTCATTTTACAGATGAAGAAACTGAGGACCAGAGAAGGAAATGGCTTGTTTAAGGTGACACAGGGAGGAAGTGAGAGCTGGAATTCTTGGATTCTCTGTCTTCAAGCTCAAAGCTCCTTCTTGGTCCATCATTTTGTCTTACATCCTTTGCCAGGCTCATCCCTCATCCTGGGATCCATCAGCTGAGCAGTGAGTTCCCCGCTGCCTCAGAAACCATCTATGACAGGAAGCCCAAGACAATGGGTGAGGAAACCAAGTAAATCAGCTCCAGTCAGGTTTGCTGACTCCATTAGCTCCTGCTGTTCATGAGCACTCAAGGACCTGGGGGCCAGGGAGGAGGGTTTCAGGGGATTTTAAAGGCCAGAGGTCCTATAGTTAATGCCAGTTTGTGAATTTTCATTAGAATGCACAGGGATTCAGCTAGCAGAAAGACTAATAACACAGGATTAGCCCTGGAGGCCTTAATATGAGAAGTCAATTTATTCTATCAACTGCATTATCTGGTCATTCACAATTTCTCTAGAAATCGAGAAAAGCCAATTGGTGTATAAAAAACAAGTTTTCTTTCTGCTGGCACATAGCCCATGATGACCACTGAGATTAAAAATAGAAAATGCCCCAGACTGCCTTATTCCCTCAGCATTTTTTTCCCCAGCATCAGACTTTGTCCATTTAGGTGCTGAATGATCTCATTTGGGAGGGTTACTGAATCCCTCCTCCCTTTTTCGTCTCACTCCCTTCTTACCTTATATAATTTCCTGACAAAGGAAAGGCTGGGTAAAGTGGATATATTCCTATAAATTTTAAGTCCTCAGAGTCTGTAGGGCCCACCGCTTTTATTCTGTGTTGGAGAGACTCTTTTTTTTTCTTGCATTGTGTAAGACCTAGATTGAAATCACACTTCAGATATTAGCTAAGTGACCTTGGATACTTTACCTCTCTGTGTCTCAGTTTTCCTTTTTTTTTTTTTTTAATTAAAGCTTTTTATTGGCAAAACGTATGTGTGGGTAATTCTTCAACATTGACTCTTACAAAGCTTTCTGTTACAAATTTCACCCCCCCCAGTCCTCACCCCTAGATGGCAGGAAATCCACTACATGTTAATTATGTTAAAATACTTGACAAATTGAATATATGTATACATATTTCCACTCTTATCATTGTTGTGCAAGAAAAATCGAATCTACAAGAAAAAAAATCAGAGAAAGGAAACACAATGCAAGCAAACATAAATAGAGAGCATGAAAATGTTATGTTGTGGTCCACATTTCACATCCCTCTCTCTGGGTGTATATGGCTTTCTTCACTGAACAATTGGAAGTGGTTTGAAGCATTTCATTGTTGAAGAGAGTCACGTCCATTAGAACTGATCCTCATATAGTATTGTTGTTGCCGTGAATAATGATCTCCTGGTTCTGCTCGTTTCACTCAGCATCAGTTCACGCAAGTCTCTCCAGGCCTCTCTGAAATCATCCTGCTGGTTGTTTCTTATAGAACAATAATATTCCATACTCAGTTTTCCTTATCTGTAAAAGATGAGGACTGGATTTGTTAGCCTCTAAGTCTGCTTCTATCTTAATCTTTGATTCTTTACTGTTTCTTGACCCTGCCCCCCAGCTGCTGGCACTGCCCCATTGCAAATACTTTATCTCCTTTATCTCAATTTTGTGTATATACATATATATATATATATATACCCACACCACACCCACACACATACATACATACATACACATATCTTATATACACACACACACACACACACACATATATATATATATATACTCACATACATATATACCGTATGTGTGTATAGATGTATGTGGGTATATGCCCACACACATATACACTATTTTGCATATATGTCCTCTGTTGTATTTGTTTCACTCTGCAAATCATAGCCTGTAAGCACTTAAGCTCCTTAAGAGGGACAATTATTTGTTATTGTTTTTTTTTTTTTATCTACAATTCTTAGAACAGAACCTGAAACATCTTTGATGACTGATTGATTGATTGCTTTGGCCAAGTCCTAGAAAATTATCATCCTCAGTCTATGAAAAAGCATTTATGCAGTGCCTACTATGTGCCAAGCATTATGTTACGTGCTTTACAATTATTATCTTGTTTGATTCTTACAATAATTCTGGAAGGTAGGTGCTATTATTGTTATTCTCATTTTACATTTCATCATTGGAGAAACTGAGGTAAAAGAGATTAAATGACTTGACCGGAGTTACATGGCTAGGTCTGAGGCTAGATTTGAAATTAGTTTCCTTGACTCTAGTCCCAGTGCTCTATCCATTGCATTATCAGTCACCTCAATTCTATTCTATTTTGATTTAATATTTTATTTTCCCCCAGTTACATGCAAAACATTTTTTACATTTGTTTTTAAGACTTTAAGTTCCAGATTTTCTCTCTTCCTCCTTCCTTTTCTCCCTGCAATTCCCCAAGAAACTGCTCCAATTCTATTGCAGCGAATTAGAACAATGCAGATGGTGATAAAAAGACAATCTTCCAAAAACTAATTCAATAAAAAGAAAAAAATTATATAACAAAAATGAGAGAATATCTGTAAAGAGTGTCAATTTAATATATGTAAGCTAGCATTATTATTATTATTATTATTATTAATGAGCAAATCCACAGAGGATTAGCCACCAACTACTCCATGAACTGGATATATTGGACTTCAAACTACCATGCTTGGAAAGGCCCATTCTGAGGTCCCGCTGCTGGGATTGTACTTCTCTGAATACCTGCTTTACAAGGGACATAAGTAGGAAGGGCTGTTCAACTCTTTCCCTAGAACTCCAGAGTCCAGCAGTTCCTGTTAGTTGGATTTTATTTCCCCAACAAGATAATCTCCTGGGGTGGAATGGAAATGGAAAGTTCTCTCAAGGAGGAAAGCAGCAGGAAATGGGGTAAAAGATGCTTTATTATTCTTCACTCAGGTAACACCTACAGATGAGGAAACTAAGGCACAAATATGGGAAGTCACTTAACTCCCAAAGTCACTTAACAAATTTCTGAGTCAGTATTTGAACTCATTTCTTCCTGATTTCAAAGCCCTGTTTGTACTCCATACACTGTACACCTAGTTGCTGTCAGAACCAGTTCATTCTAATTTTTGACTTCTAATTACCAGGAAAATTTCCCTCAATTCAGTTCCAACTCAACAAACATTAAGTTCTTGCTACATGCATTGGAAATTAGAGAACAGAAGTAAAGTAGTCTCTTCCCTTAAGGACCTTGTATTATATTGGAGGAAAGGGGAAGAAATACACTTGTACAGAAATAAATACCAAGTTCAGAGAGAGACAGAGACAGACAGAGAGACAGAGACAAGAAAGACAAAAACAGAGAGAGACACAGAGAGAAAGAGAGAGAAAGGGAGGAGAGGGAGAGAGAGAGATAGAGAAAGAGGGAAAAAGGAAGAAGGGAGGGAGAGAGAGAAAGAGGAAGAGAGACAAAAAGAGAGACACAGAGACAGAGACAGAGATTGAGAGAGGGAGGGAAGGAGAGAGAGAGAGAGACAGAGACAAAGACAGAAACAGAGACAAAGAGCCAGAGCCAGAGAGAAAGGGAAGAGAGGGAGGGAGGGAGGGAGAGAGAGAGAGAGAGAGAGAGAGAGAGAGAGAGAGAGAGAGAGAGAGAGAGAGAGAGAGGAAGAAAGGAAGAGAGAGAGACAGAGAGGGAGGGAAGGAGAGAGAAAGAGACACAGAGAGAGACAGAGACAGAGAGAAGGGAGAGGGAAGGAGGGAGAAGGAGGGAGAGAGATAAAGGGAAAGAGAAGGAGGGAGGAAGGAAGGGAGAGGTAAGAAGAGAGAGAGACAGAGAGAGAGACAGACACAGAGAGAGAAACTTGGAAGAGCGATTATGAAAGGAATAGCCTTGATTAGAAGGTAGCCCCTGAATAGTGCTTTGAGAGAAACTTGGAATTATACGAAGGTGCATTCTAGACCCAGTAGACTTCATTATTACTGGAAACCAATCAAGGACCCCTGACTCCAATCTGAACATTTAGAGCGGGTCCATTCAGTCTGAAGCACAGTCACCCTGAGAAGTCCAACCCTCTTTTTTCAGACAAAGAGATGCTATAAATTGAAGTGACATTTAGTGTAGTTTCTTGTGCTGGACTGAATCTTAATTCATTGGACGTAATACAATTTGCTTCATCCTCATTGCCCAGCAAAATCTGAAGAAGAAGATGAGAAGATATTTAACCTTGATGAATTTATGAAGCAGTCACAATGTGTGTGTATCCCCCGGGTCATAGGGCCATGACTGAAGGAGCACACTGGGTCAGGAGTTCCTGCCCCTTTGGAAACCACTTGAGCATCCCTGCTCTGAGTGTGGGGGGGCATCAGAGGCAGGAGGTGACATCCTAGGGAATCCATCTTGGAAATTTCCATTGCCTGGAACTGGTCATCTCCAAATCTCTGAATGTAAATGGAGTAGTTATTTGTTACAGATCCAGGATTCGACCCACCCCAATGGCAGATTTGTCTTGAGCTGCGCCATCGTGATTCTCTAAATGCTGTTTGTATCCTTTCATCTGTTATTGGAGCTGTTCATTTTTATTTGAAATATTATGCATTGCAAGAGCTTACAAAATATCAGGGGACTGGAGGTGGGGAGAAAAAATTCAGGTGAATAAAGGAATCTTCTCTGAATCTATAATAAGCCCTAACATTTGGATAACCACCTTCATATTCCAAGCAGTATGAAAGCTTTAAACTCTAATTAACCTTTAATGTGCCCATCTGAAGATGATTATATCCATCATAAAACGGACAGAGGTGAGGTAGAAAGTATGAGCGGCTGGCCAAAGGCTGCCGACTGAGAAACGGAGGTAAGATTTCAACGTGGTCTTCTCAGAGTCAACTCTGATTTTTTTTTCCCCTCTGTTGCTAGGGATCGATTTCTTTGTTATTCTCATGCCCTTCTTGTGTGACTAAAAGCAAATAAAAATAGATTTTCCCAAAGATTTAGATAACTAAATGGATAATTTAATTCAACATTCTCAAAGAGCCCCGTGGAAGGCAAGGCTCTGTTCTAGGCGCCAGAGGCAAAAATGTAACAGTCCTTGCCTTCATGTCGCCTACAGTCTTTTGTGGGGGGAGCAGGGAGGGAGGGAGGGTTCACACACAAAGGAAAGGGAATAAAGAGAGCATTAGAAGAGGAATCAGGAAGCCTTGAATTCAGATCCTGTCTCAGACCCCTACCAGTTGTGTGACCATGCGCAAGCTACCAAAAACAAACAAAACAACAAAAAACTCTGCCTCAGTTTACCCACCTGTAAAATGGGGATAATGGCCATTTTCTCAAATAGAGATGATATTAGTATCTATGTCACAGGGTTGTCATGAGGATCGAATGGGATATTTGTGAAATGCTTTGCAAACTTTGAAGTGCTTTATGAATGCAAAGTGAATTTCTGTAAGTTTATTATTCATTAACTATTAACTTTCAATTAATGATAGCATCATATGACTTAAAGGTTTGCAAAACCTTTTAGAAATATTATTTCATTTAATCTTTACAACAACCCTGTGGTATAAATACTATTATCCCTATTTGAAGGAAATGCTAAGAGAATGACTTATCCATCATCATAGTTAAGGTGGGATTTGAAATCAGTCTTTCTTGCCTTCTGGTCCAGCATTCTGCTCACTCAGCCACCTAGGAACATAAAGGATTTGGCAAAGACTGCTTGCCTTTAATTGATCTTAGAGGAACTAGGGAACCATGGAAGATTTTTTTTTAAATAAAGAAGTGACAGGATGAAGTAATGACTATCACAGCAAACCAAAGTGTTTTGGTGGGATATTCCTAATCTCTTCCAGACTCAACTCAAATCTTACCTTCCTCCAGAATCCTCTCTTTGCTTAAATCTGAAACCTATGCTGGTTCAGTTCATGTTTTCTTTATCTGGGTCATAAATCTGATCTCCTATAGTCACTGGCTGTTCTCCTTGCCTGAAATGTCCTTCATCTTCCCATTCAAGGCTAAGTTTAAATCCCAGTCTTTTTTTGGTCTGCATCGCTAATAACTTCCCTGTGAGATGACCCTCCCTCTAACTATACTAGGTATGTCTTGTAGAACCATAGTTTGCATCTAATCTCCTCCATTAGAATATGATATTTTTAAGGCTGAAGCCTGTTTTTGCCTTTCTTTGTCTTTCTCGGACCTGGGGGGTAAGCATTTAATGAATATTTTTTGTCAAACTAACTTTACTTTTTCCAGTCTTAGATTTCTGACCCAGTGAATTCTTTAAGAAGAAGTAGAGTATGATAGAAAAGAAAAACAACAGACTGAGAATCAGGAGATGTGACTTCGAGTGGGCATTTAATAAATATGGTGCTGGCTGATTCACAAATATCTTGTTTTTCCTTTCTTTGTTTCTCCAGCTCTTAGTGTGGCGCCTGGCACATGGTGGGCATTTAAGAAATGCTTGTTGATGGACTGACTCACTGACCTTTGGATTTGGTAACAATGAAGAGAACCAAATCCTTTTGAGCTTCTTTCCTCATCTTCCAATCCCACATCCTATATTCCTTCACATGCCCCTTTGGGATGCTGTTTGAGGATCTCTCCTGGCCATCATGGACCATGGCTTTTCCTGGCATAATAATTTTCAGATTATTCCTAAAGGCTTTGTTTTTTTTTTTTAGCTTCCTTCTTCCTCTGCCCCCACAGATCCCTTTTCCCATCAATGAGTTCTTTCTGGGACCTCATTCTGAAAATGGTTAATTTGGTTTGACTTTTCCCTCTCCTTTTTCCAACTTGGAGAGCTAGACTGACCTAGACCCTTCTTTCCTAAAAAGATCAAGAACTGAAATGGGATTTCCAGTCCACCCAGAAGAATTTAGCCCCTTCCTAGTGACTGCTGCTATTCAACAAACTCTAGTGGCTCCCTATTACCTCCAGGTTCAGAGATCTTCAGGGTGTGCCAGGTGTTAAATAGGGATAGTAAGGCAAACATATGAAGCAATCCTTGTAGTAAAGGAGCCTTCATTCTACTTAGGGAAAACATGTCCCAAGATAAGCACATACAAAATATAGATATAGAGGGACTCAACCTGGGACGTCTTTGTCACGGAGAATTTTTGGTTGAAGAAATTCCCTCCTCCAATACAGGTCGGCAGATTTTAGTCTTAGAACGTTGTCTAGAGCATCGTTAAGTGACTCAAGGTCACATGGTCAGTCTGTGTCAGAAACTGGACTGGAACCCAGTTCCTCCTGGCACCTGGGTCAGATCTGTATTCACTATAGCTTGCGCCGTGTGCAGAGTCACAATAGACACAAAGTAAATACATGAGAATTTTGAGGAAGGCCGGAATCGCTGATAACTGGGATGATCGGGAAAGGTTTGATGTAGTAGACTCTTCCAGAGAGCCAGACACAATAGGTCAAGGCATAACTTATTGGAAAACCCCATTTCCAATGCAGCCTCCAAAAGTATTATACCTCTGGGTAGGAGCCAATGCTGGAGGGACCGTTCTGGAGGAGCTCGGAGCTGCAAAAGATTTTTGCTGCATTGCATCTGCTGACTTCAGAGAGGGAAGACAGGATCATAAAGGGGAATGTTGCCATCCAGGCTGACTAGCAAGTCAATTTGAGCGGAGCAAAATTAATATCTTGAATTGCTGATGGTGAAGCTTCAAACGCCCCCTTGACAGATGCTCTTGGTTGAAGAAGTAAGCAAGAGAAGGCACTGTTTGGAAAGCTTGATGCCTGAGCTTGCTTTTGCTGGAAAAAGAAAATAAAGCACAAACCCCAATTTTTTATGGTCTATAAAAAGTTGCAAAAGGGAAAGCATTATTGGGTAATAAAAGGTGTGTTTATGTGCATTCATAAGCAGTGGGCTCAAGGCCAACTCCCATAAATGAGTTAGAAATGGATCTTTGTACTAAGCAATTATGTGCACCTTTGAGGTCCTTATTTCATTTACAAAGTCTTAACAGCAAAGAAGCTGGATTTCTGGAGCCACTCAGATTTCTTGGGATCTTTTGGGCTTATGCGACCTGAATTGGGAATCTAGTTCTTTAAGAGTTGATTGTAGGAGAAAGGTTCTCTGTGTTCCTCCCTTCCAGGTTCTGCTCTTGGACCTCAGCCTTCAGATCCCCGGTGCTCCATATTCTGACTCTCAGGGATGACTCTCTGAAGGACTTTCCTCCTCCTTTTTATGATGAATCTAAACAAAATGTGAGCAGTTTGAGGGTGGACGCTGTCATATTTTGTATTGGTTCCTAGGTATGCTCTTGATGTTTCTAATAAATGCTTGTTGAGCGATTGCCTCAATCTTTGGGTGGCAGTTTGAGGGGGGCTTTAGCCCAGATCCTGCTGCAACTCCCACTAAGACCTGCTTTGATTTCTTGTAGTCAGTCAGTCAATAAGTATACATTAAATGCTAACTTGTAGTTGTTGTTTGTCCTTTGTTCTTAAAGAGGACCATGATATCAGGGAGGTGATGCTATGACATTCAGGTAAATGAAGCCACCTGGGTCAAGTGGCAAGATACAGATCAGGATGACTGGAGATGGCCCTCAGGTGCTTAACATATGCCGAGGACTGCAGGAAGGATGGGCAAACCGCTTCCTGTCCTCAAGGAGCTTCCACTCAGATGGTGGAGACAAAGTGTAATATCTAGATAAGAACAAAATATACAGAGATCTAGAATGAGGGAGTACCTCCAGTGTGTGGACAGTGGGAAGAGTAAGGATTTAACCTGATGAAAACAAATCTGAATGGGAGGGGGAAGTTCATGATGAGGAGGCTGTAAAATTGGGGAGCAGAGAGATCCTGGACACATACAGCCTCAGATGGCATGCACCTCAGCTCTTTGAGGGCAGGGATCATCTTTCCCCTTTCCTTGAATCCCCTGCACTTAGCCTAGTATCTGGCGCACAGTAGGTACTTAATAAATGTTTAATAACTATCAAGGGATGTTTCCTTTATAGCCAAGTTGGATTCAAGTCTCCTTTGTTATCAGTCTCTAAGCCCATAGTACAACTGGAAAAAAAATATATGTTTACATTGAGGTTCATCCATCTGGAAGGGGAAACTAATACGGAAAAGCTGAACCTGCCATCCTTTTTTTTTTTTTTTTTTTTTAAATAATTCCTTGATTTTCACTGTACATCCTAGTGTTTGTGAAGCTTATTCACATACTTTGTCTTCATGGAACCTCACAACTGCTTGGGGGCAGGCAGGGTAGGAATGATTATCTCTACTTTCCAGAAAAGGTAACCAAAGCTAGACAAGATTTAGATGATTTATCTAAGGATTAGTGGCAGTCAGCGTCTGGCTCTCTTGCTCCTAGTTCATCCTTTTTTCTGCTGTCCCAAACTACTATAATGCTTCATAAATTTCATGGTTAATTCATCAAAAAGTGTATATTGGGGAAAGGCAAGATTATATACACCCGTGAATCTGTGATTTTTTCTTAGAAAAATCAACTGAAACCAACTGTCTAAATCAATGGTATCAAGCTCATATAGTAAGGATGGCCACTAAACAGTATGTAAGAATCGTGTACATGTTGATTTGGAAAACTGCATATTAACATTAGCTATATTTTACTGTATCTTTGCTTATCTTGGTAAATATTTCCTAATTTATATTTTAATTTGATTTAGGCTATTCAGGAGTGTTTTGTCTGGTAGGTTAAGTATTTAACACCTCGGGTCTAAAGTACCTCCTATATATTCAAAATTCATTTTCTAAGCTCCTAAGACTTATCAAATTTCCCTTTACTAGATTTTGCCCAATGTTTGAGCCCATTGGGATCATTTTGAATCGTGACCATCACTGTACCAGCTGTTGCTCCTACCTTTGTGCCACCTGAAATTGACATAAGGATGACACTTATGGCTTTATCCAAGATATTAATAAAATTATTGAAAAACAAAGCTCTAGTCCTTGGCCCAATACAGAAGGAGAGAGAGTTTAAGTAAAATGTTTTGTTGTACTTTGCCCCGGTCACAGACACTTGACTTCCAATTCATCCTTCTGATCTGTGAGCAGCTGACTTGGATCCTTTCCAAAGCAGTCTTTCCCAAGGAGATTTTCTGTTTTTCCTGGCTGGGATCGATTTAGATGCCCTTTCTGTGGTTTTGTCTTGTTGTCTTATATAAAGCACACACATTTAAATTAGTTTTAAACAATTGCCCAAAACATTGTTTAAAGGTTCAACTTTCCCCTTCCAAATCATGAGAGCAATATTTTTTTTTGAGATCTTGAATCGTATTGCTGAGAAGAAGCAAGTCCATCAGAGTTGATCACTGCACAAAGTTGCTGTTACTGTGCACATTTTTGTCTTGCTTCTGCTTACTTAGCATCAGACCATATAAATCTTTCCAGGCTTCTCTGAAACCCACCTGTTCCTGTTTTCTTATAGAATATCTAATATTCATATTAATATATAATTATATCATACAATTATAATTAATATATAATATAGAACATCTAATATTCATATTAATATACCACAACTGATCCAGCCATTCCCCAATTGATGGACGTCCCTCCAATTTCCAGTTTCTTGCCACCCCAGAAAAAGCTGCTACAAACATTTTTTGTGTATGTGGGAGATGTGTATGTGTATGAGGAGAAATTAAGATAATGGTTGGAAAGGACCCTGCAAACCTTAAAATGCCATAGAAATACAAGCAGCTTTTGCAGTCAGGTGGTTCAATGGACCTGGAGGTAGCAAGCACTGAGTACAACCTCCACCTCAGACACTCACTAGCTGGGTCACTCCTTGGAAAATGACTCACCCAGAGGTCTTCAAACAAAAGTTGGATTGTTGGCAGGTGGTAGAGATGGTACAAAAATAGAACACCGAATCTCAATCCAGGAAGACTTCTGTTTAAATGTGACCTCGGAAGTATTTAATCTTTGTCTGCCTCAGTTTTCTCATCTGAAAAATGGACATAATAATAGCATCTTCCTTCCTGGATTGTTATGAGACTGACATGAGTCGATTCTTGTAAAATGTTTTATAAACCTTTAAGTTTTGTATCAATGCTGTTGAGGATGAAGATTTTCCAAAATCCTTTTCAACTCTGAAATTCTGTGTTTGTGAACACTTGCCTGAAAAAGTTGACAGTTTACTTGGGGGACAAAAGTCACAGGAAGGGAATGTTAGCTAAGGAAAGAAGGCAGTCTCAGTTGGTCAGTCAGCAAGCATTTATTAAGTGCTTACGATCTGCCAGGCTGGGGAAACAGAGAAAAGTGAGACAGTCCCTGACATCAAGGAGCTAACTTTTGGGGGGGGGAGTAGAATTTGAAATCAGGAGGGATTTAGATCTTGTCTAAGCTTATAATTTTACCTAAGAATAACAGGGCTAAGAGAATTTGGGTAGTTGGTCAAGGTCACCCAGCAGTAACAGAACCTAGATTCAAAGCAAGATTATCTGGCTCCAAATCCATCCTCCTTTTAAGATTGCATCAAATTGTCAAATGCTGAGAGAAAGAGAAGTGAGGGGGGGGAGGAGGGAAGGAGGGAGGAAGGGAAAGAAAGAAGAAGAAGGAGAGGGAGAGGGAGAGGGAGAGAAGGAGGGAAGGAGAGAGGGAGATAGGACAGACAGACAGAGACAGGCAGAAAGATAGAGACAGAGACAGAGAGAGACACACAGAGAGACAGAGATAGAGACAGAGAAAGACAGAGACAGAGAGACACAGAGAGAGACAGAGATAGAGACAGAGAAAGATAGAGACAGAGAGACAGAAGAGACAGAGCCAGGCAGACAGAGACAGAGAGACAGACAGAGAGATAGAGACACAGATAGGACAGACAGATAAAGACAGGCAGAAAGATAGAGACAAAGACAGAGAGACACAGAAAGAGACAGACAGAGATAGAGACAAAGACAGAGACAGAGAGACAGAAGAGACAGACAGACAAGAGACAGAGGGACAGACAGAGATATAGAGACACAAAGAGATACAAGGTAAAGAGAGAAACAAAGGCAGAGATAGAGAGACAGAGAGAAGAGTAAAAGAGAGAAGGAATGGAGACAGAGACATTGAGAGAGGGAGAGATTGAAGCCCATTGCCGTAACACTTTGACTCCTCACCTCCAACGACTCTCCAGGGGAAGATGTTAATAAGGTTTCATCTAGAACTACTCTGTACTGTATTAGCTTTTATAATCTTAGCTATTCTTTTCTTACTCTGAAGGATGAAAAATAAGGACTCAATGTTGCCTATCTTAGCAGGCTGACCCCATGTAGCCATAACTTACTTCATCCTCCCTTTATGCTATGAAATGCTAGAGAGATTTCTTATTTTCCTGTCCCCAACAATCCATCTCTCCAGATTGATAGCAAGGGCAGGCAGAAATCTGACAGTAAGAGAGAGGCTCATTGGTACAGTCCTCCATAATAAACAAGAAAAGGAGGGAGCTTCTGAAGAAAAGCACTTGAGGGAAAGAAAACAGATTTACCTGAAATCTTTAACAAAAGCATCTTCAAAATGGTGTCTTCTGGAAAATAACCAACAGAAACTATAAATAACTTCCCACCACAACCATGAATGGGGCTCCTTCCTCTGGCTTTATTTTGCAGCTATGCTTGGAGGTACAGAACTTTTAATCAGGGATCCTTTGACTACAAGGAAAAGTAGATGTGTATATTTCTGTATAGTTTCTGGAGATACTTTAAAAAAAGGAAATGCCTTCCCCAACAAAATCTTGCCATTTTCTCGTTGAATTGTATATCTCATTCTTGCAGGCAAGGTAAGTGTACATGGGTATTGACTGTTCTTGGGGAGAGAGGTGAGGGACAGATGTACTTGAAGTCTTGTAAATCACATGATCAGTTTCCTATAAAGATGCACCCTCTAGGGAAAAATCCTTCTGGTGAAGGGGATTCATGGGAAAGAGCTTTTGGTCCTCTCACATCTTGTAGTTCATCAGGTAATCATCAGGTATATTCAGGTTTTTGTCTCCAGAAATGAATGAAAGGAAAAGGACCACCAGAGTGGAATCAAAAATAGCGTGCTCTTGAAGATGCTCATACACACGAGTGTGTGTGTGTGCGTGTGTGTGTGTGTGTGTGTGTGTTTTATTCCAGGTATTTAACACTCAAAAGACCAGGTGTTTCAATGAGTGTGAAAATCTGATCCTTTGAGGGAGTCTTAAATTTGCTCTGCAACCTTGGAAAAAAGGCCAAATCCCATGGCTTCACTAAAGAAATCTCTGTGTTTCACAGATTCTCATTATGAGCCAAACCATGAATGGGAATTCGTTAGGATAATAAAACAATCCTGGAGAGAGGCCACATGACTTAGCCATTAGGGCACTGGACCTAGACTCGACAATTGGCCTCACCTCCTAGCTCAGGCACTTACTAGCTGTGTGACCCCGAACCAAGCCATTTAATCTTGCACTTCCATTTCCTCATACATAAAACAAGAAGGCTGGACTTGATGACCTCTTTTGTCCCTTCCAAGTCAAAATTTATTATTATCCTGTCACCTGATGTTCAGCCCATTTGAAGGAGATCAAGATTTATTAAGCAAGAAGAATAGTTTGGCTGGACCCTAGAGTAGGGAAAAGGGTGGAAAGGTAGATGGGGGCCAGAGGGTGAAGGGTTTTAAAGCTGGCTATATTTTATCCTAGAGGCAGTATGGAGTAACTGGAGCTTTTTGAGTAGGGGAGTAACAAGTTCAGAAATTCCACTTTAGGAAAATAATTTTGGCAGGCTTGTGTAAAATGGATTGGAGAGGAGATACATTTGGGACTTGGGGACAGGGAAACAAATTAGGAAGCACTAGGGCAGGTCGGAAGTGATGAGATTCTGAACTTCTATGATACTTGTGTGAGAAGAGACAAAGAGATAGATGTGGGGGTAGAAATGACAAGACATGGAAACGTGGAATTCGTGGGGGACGAAGGGTGAAGGGTCAATGATAACACTGAGCTTGCAGACCCAAGTGACTGGAAGCATGTGGTCCCCCTGCTAGATCAGAAGAAGGGGGTTGGTTATGAGGGAAGGATAATGAGTTCAGATTTGGATCCATATATTTTCTTGTCTCAACCAAATCGTTATGAGAACTTTTTCTGCAGGGATCAATGAAAATGTGAGAAATGATGATGGGTAGAGTCCCCTGACCGATTTCCTATCACAGACCACACCTTTGGTGCCATACAGCTCACCGAGAGGGGAGAGATTTTGATTCTTTTTTATTGCTTGTGTTTTTCAAAAGTATTTGGCAAGTAGAGAAGAGCAAAGCCTTGAAATTTGAACTGAAACAAAACATCTCTCACTCGTATGTCATAATGACACAGTATTCAGTGACAGATGTCCCCGCAGGGATAAAGCAGCTCTGCATCCACTGAGCAGGACATCTCATGAGCTAAGCAACAGGGAGACATTTGCCAAAGGTTTTTGGCCATGTTCTGGAAGATGCAGTCAGTGAAGTTCAGAAAAAAAAGGTTCCCAGTAGGTACCATTTAAAGTCTGACCTGAGATTAGGTAAAATGGAAATGCCATTGTCATGGCGGATGGTGATGATTGTTAGATATTATTCAAATCAGTGTAAGCCATTTATTGCATTAATCAGATGAGTCTGAGACAAAATCAGATAGGAATTGCACAGGACAGGGGAAAAGGAGAGAATTTGATCTTTGCAGTATCACAGAATCTCAGACTTGAAAGAGATGTTAGGTGATCTCAGATACTTAATACTTCCTAGTTGTGTGACCCTGGGTAAGTCACTTAACTGCAATTACCTCAGCAAAAAGAAAGAAAGAAAGAAAGAAAGAAAGAAAGAAAGAAAGAAAGAAAGAAAGAAAGAAAGAAAGAAAGAAAGA
>JAJPUD010000003.1:1637411-1663147 GCA_023553655.1 Myrmecobius fasciatus
AGAAAGAAAGAAAGAAAGAAAGAAAGAAAGAAAGAAAGAAAGAAAGAGATGTTAGGAGTCATTTGGATCAATCCCCAGCTGCTGGATTCCTCTTAAAAATCTATTTGACATAACAGCAGCTAGATGGTGCAGTGGGTAGAGCAATGGCCCTGGAGTCAAGGGGACCTGCATTCAAATCCAGCCTCAGACACTAGGTGGGGAACCCTGAGTAAGTCACTATTTAAAAAAAATCAACTAGACAAGTGAGCATGTAGCCTAGTCTTGAAGCCTGCCAAAGAGGGGGAACCTATCATCTCCCCGAATAGACTCTTCCCACTTCTAAATAATCGTAAGAAACATTTTTAGGAATTGTTAGAAAGCTTTTCCTTCCCATAAAATCTAAACCTGCCTCTTGGCATCTTTTACCCACTGCTCCTGATTCTGCCCTCTGAGGTCAGGCTTTCCAAGGCTAATATCTCCTCCATGGGGCAGTCTTTCATCAATATTTGAAGACTGCCTTTTCATATTATATCTCATGCTACTTTCAATGGAAGTCATACTCCCAGATGACCCTTGAACTTTAACCCCTAAGCCTCTAAATCTCTGCTTAATTTTGGATCTCAATTTAATTTTATTTAATGTATCATCAAAAGAATTTGTTAAGTGCCTTTTGTGTGCCAGGCAGTGTGCTAGGTATTGTGAACACAAAAATAAAAATGAAATAATCCCTACTCTCAAGGATCTTACAGGGGACCCTAGACATCTATTTTTTTTTTTTTTTTTTTTTTTGCTGAGGGTTAAGTGACTTGCCCAGGGTCACACAGCTAGTTACGTATTTGAGACCAGATTTGAACTCAAATTTGAACTCAGAACTTCCTGACTTCAGGGCTGGTTCTCTATCCACTGCACCTAGCTGCCCCTATTGTTTTTTTTTTTTTTGTCATAAGAAAACAGGATCTATTACGTGACTTGCCCAGGATTGTGTTGCTCATTGGATGTCAAAGGTGAGATTAAATCTTCATGACCTCAATGTCAATATTCTGCCCTTTGATTTTATAGATAGGGAAACTGAGGTCCAGACAAATTGAATAACTTGGCCAAAGTCACCTAGACTAGCACTCAAACCAATGCTTTGCATCATGCTGCCTCAATTCAATTAAATAAACATGCACTTCCTGTGTATCCTGAGAGCAGACCACTAGGCCAGCCAATAAGAATGACACTGTTTTAATATGTCAATTGTCTGACCTTAGAAGTAATTAGAAGTGTAATGGGCTGCTATGAGAGGGAGTAGCTCCTCCTTCTTGGAGGTCTTCAAGCAGAGCCTGGGTGACTTTATAGAATAGAATATAATAAATACAATATAACAATACAGCACAGTTTAGTATAATATAATATACCATAATATAGCATAATATAGTATAATATAATATAGCATACTATCGTATAATAAAACAATATGATATAGCATAGTATAGTATACTATAATATAGCATATTATTGTATAATAAAACAATATAATATAGCATAGTATAGTATAATATAATATAGCATACTATAGTATAACAGTATAATATTTGATATAATGCAATATAACAATGTAATGTAACACAATATAATATAGCAGAGTATAATATAATATAACAATATGATATACCATAACATAGCATAGTATAAGATTATATATATTATATATGTACATATGTTATATATTATATTATATACAATATAACATAGTACAGTATGATATAATGTAACATAACATAATATAGCATAGTATAGTATAACAGTATATGTGATATAATGCAATATAACAATGTAATGTAACACAATACAATATAGCAGAGTATAATATAACAATATAATATAGCATAGTATAAGATTATATATATATTATATATGTACATATATTATATATTATACATTATATTATATACAACATAAGATAGTACAGTATGATATAATGTAACATAACATTGTATATAGTAGAGTAGAGTAGAGTATAATATATAGTATAGTATTTTGCAGATGGTGGGATTATGGCTGCTACTAATCTTTTAATTCTGATTCTGATTCATGGATCTGTATTAGTTAAAGGAATTCTCATTCTGATAAATCCATGTAGATCAAAGTATTGAGCCCAGATTTCCCAGATACTTAATCGTTAAAGCTGGAAGAATACTGAAAGGTCATCTGTTACAGTTCCTTCATTTCCCTGAGAGAGAAAGGGCTAACCCAACAGATTTGCCCCAAATCACACAACTATTGAGTAGTAGAAATGGGGACTAGCATCTATGTCTCCTGAATGCCCCGTCTGGCTCCCTTTCTAGTGTATTAAATTGCCTTTGTGTCTTAGCCATTTCTCTGGAGTCCTTTAGTTAATTAATCCATAGGTTAATTCAATAAACATTTATTAAGTGCTTAGTAAGTGCTCAGTATTTAGCATAAAGAAAAAAGTTACTGTTCTTATTTGCAGATAAGGTCACAGATATACTTGAAAAAATTGATCGATAATTCATAAAAGTCATCAAACTATGGAGAAAAAAAAATAAACTTTTCTTAGGGCTTATTTTTTTCATAAACCAGGTCTGGCAGGAGACAATTGTAAGAATGTCCCCTTAAAACTGAGGAAGACCCATTTCATCCTGTGTCATTTTCCATTATTGCAGGCTGAGGTGTAAGAATGAGCTCTACCTGAAGTGATCTCTCTGAGCTTGGGGAACAGGGAGAAGCAGCCCAGCCTGACATTCGTTGCCTTTTTCATAGTCTGGGGGCAAATGGTCTGTCCAGTCCACCTTGTTCATCCAGGTTAATGAGGTGGTTAATGGGGAACGACAGGGGATGACTGCCCAATTGCATTATGGAGAAAGTAGAAAAGGTCGACAGAGTCTGGGGCATTTACTGTCTGTCTTTGAATGTTCCAAGGCAGCCGAGTTCTGAGGTCTCCCTGTGATGGATTGAGAGAAGAATGAGAAAAGGCAGAATGTGACTCTGCTCACAGGACAATGAGGGTAATCAGAATGGGAAAGGGTTTGAAAGGAGGCCATTCTTGTTCCTTAAAGATTATATGTCCCCTATTCACCTGATGTGATCCAGAGGCCTGTGTGGATCCAAGCTAATTCACAGGCTTGGAATTAAAAAACTCAAAAATGAAACCCTGTTCTCTTTCCTATTTTAATTTTGTGATCTCCATAAACAAGCCCAGACCTGCCAATTTTTTTTTCTTGCTGAGGCAATTGAGGTTAAGTGACTTGCCCAAGGTCACACAGCTAGGGAATGTTAAGTGTCTGGGACCACATTTGAACTCAGGTCCTCCTGACTCCAGAGCTGGTGCTCTATCCACTGCACCACTAGCTGCCTCAGACCTGCCACTTTTGAGACCCATCTGGCTGAACTTTGTGCCGATGAGGATCTCTTGGAGAATTCTGCTCATCTTTTATCTCTTGGACCTAAGGGACCCAAAGCATAGCCTATGTCTTTGGAGGCTTTGGAAGAAATCATGATTGTGGAGACTTTGTGGATACAAACCCTTTGAGGTTTGCAAAGTGGCAGGCCCCCAGTTCCCAGGAACTATCTTCAGTTTACCCAGACATTTTAACTTGACCCTCACAATAGCCTTATTAGACTTGGTGTCAGAGACCAAAATCCAGCTCTTCCGCAAACTACTTGTGGAAATCACGAGGGAAGAGAAAACCTCTTTTGAGACTCTTTCCCATTATTCCCCCTTATGAACCTGACATTCCAGTCACACAGATCTATCAGCTGTTCTTTGTATGGGACATTTAATTTCTCACCTCAGTGCCTTTGGGTAAACTGCCCTCAAGTCTGGAATATACTCCTGCCAAAAAGCACTTTGTGGACCTTAAGATGTTATAGAAATGCTAGCTATTGTCATCATCATTTTATCTTCATCATCATCATTTTATATCTTATATGTTTTTAATATATCATATATTCTATATGCATTTCATATCATATATTTACATTTTAATGTTTTATTTTTTATAATATTTTTCTTACTATTACTTTTAGCTTTCTTCATGTGTTATAGTTCCAATTGCTACCCTTCTTGTGTATTACCCTATATTATTCTGAAATAACTTTTTTTTTTTTTTGCCGGGGCAGCTAGAGTTAAGTGACTTGTCCAGGGTCACACAGCTAGGAAATGTTAAGTGTCTGAAGTGAGATTTGAATTCAGGTCCTTCATGACTGGTGCTCTATCTACTGCATCAATTAGCTTTTATTTTCTTTGCATATACCCTGGACTCATTTCCCCTTTCTCCACTCCTCAGTGGAACTCATAGAAGACAAAGACTGCTTTGTTTCTATCTTTGTAGCCCACAATCATAATGTGGCTCTTTAATCAATATTCATTAAAGGAATGAATGATGCACTTTGCATCTGTTGACTAGATTCTTCCATTGGGAAACTGACTAATGAAACTTACTTCTGTAAGGGGGATCCTTAGGGAAGCCTATCTTTCAAACATATAACCCAACTCTAATGGCAAGAAAAAATTCATTCCATGTCTTGTTATTTTATTTTTATTTAATACAAGGAGAATGGACATTAATAACATCAACAATAAACTCTAACTTTGATATTGCTCTTTCAAGTTTAGAAAGTAACATACATTCATTATGACATTTCATATCTGACATCTAGCTGGACAATCTTGCAGCTCATTCAGGGCTCTGTCCCTTCCCCTTCACCAATTTTTTTAGAATCACAGAATTTGAGAATGAGAAGGGACCTCAGTGGCTGTCTAGTCCAACCTGCATCCTAAAGGAAACCCCATCCAACAGGTAGCTGTCCAACCTTTGCTGGAAGAACGCTGAGAAGGAGGAGATCATTCTGCCATTGGGCAACTCTAATTCTAAGGAAGGTTTTTTTCTGGCATTGACTAAATTGAATTCTTTGCAACTTGTACCCATTGCTCCTTTAGATAGCCTTTGTGCTGTGGATTACCTTGGCCAAAGGATTTGTTAGATAGTGGACGGTCCTACCGGTGATGAACATCTCGGACAAAAGGCAAAGTCTGGAGCTGAAGCTTTTTACTACAAGATGTTTTAACTTAAAAGAACCTATTTACACACAGCCTTCAATTTAGTTCAGTCCAAGAGGCTTTAGAAAAAAATCATCTACTCTTTTGCCTTTGTCACTCGTGGAGCTGCTGTAATTGCTCTGAGAACCAACAATCAGCTGATGCTTAGATGTCTAGCAAGGGGAAGAGATGAGCTATCATTTAAAATCTTACAAGGGCCTGAGAAAGAAGATGCAAGCTGGAAGGAGCCCCATCTATCCCATCAAAACTTGCCTGTGAAGTTTTGCACTTGGGGGGCTGATTGGTGGGAGAGTAAGGCAATCCTTCCCTCCATTGACCTTCTAGAGCTCAAAAAGTTGTTATATCTTGAGGTTAACAAGAAGAAAAGTCCTGAGGGATGCAGATTATACAGTTCTTTTGAGCAGATGGTTAAATAGATCCTCATTATCTGTGTCTGCTTTGGATTGTGAGGAAGGACCCCATCATGCTACCCCAAAGGGGTTGATATATTCATTTCAGAGCTGGCTATTATTCATATTAATAGCACTTTGAGCTCTGTGAAGAGATTTCCATATATTCTTACTTGCTCCTCACAAAAACCCTGTGGACTAGGTGCTCCTAAATCATCTCCTCTTTTCAGATGAGAAAACTGAGGCTGGGAGGAAGACTTATCCAAGATCACACAGGCAGTAAGTGCTGGAAATGAGATTTAAATCCAGGCCAAGTTTGGTGCTCTCTACACTAAGCCACCCTATTGTGTTAATAAATGTCAGGGAAGATAGTGAACCAAACTCAGTCATTGCTTCCTCTAGCTATTCAGTCTGTTTGGAGAAAGGATAGAGCAGTGGGGGATATTAAGAACTGATTCTAGGTGTGACCCATAAGAACCTCTTGTTTTTGTGGGTTTTTTTAATCTTTTGAAATTTTCTTTGGGAGTGATGGAGCAAAATTGTGTGTATGTGTGTGTGTGTGTGTGTGTGTGTGTGTGTGTGTGTGTGTAACTTAGAGATACATAAGCATTCTGAAGGGGAAAAATTATTCCATTTAGAAACTGTCCCATACCAAATTCCACTTTTACAACTTCTTCAATCCTTTTAATTTCAATGCCTTTCTTTTTTCCCCTTCTAAAATATGGATTTGAAAGTGGCGTAAAGCGAGGTGATAAATACAAATTTGTTCTGAACATCCTTTTCTGATTCTCCATCGAGTCCCATTTTTCTTCCTACTTTCCCTTGGAGAGGATATTCTTCCCCTTTCTGTTATTGATGTGATTTTGTTCTCATTTCTCTCCCATCATTCTTTCCTAGTGTCTGTCTTTTGAAAAAAAAAAAAGATTTGGGCTTAATGGCAATTCTGTTCCTGACATTATGATTCCTGCTTGATGAATGGCCCCCTGCTCTTCCATTCTCATTTTTTTACTTCCCCAAGTCTCATTGTGAGAGGCAAGTGGTGCAGTGGATAGAGGGCCTCCCCTGGAGTTAAGACATCAACTTGTGCTTCTTTGTCACCCTTGGCAAAGAGCAGAGCCAGGTACAGTAGGACTAGAATTGGAGTCAGGAAGAGGAGAATTCAAATAACACCCAAATATTAGCTGGACACTCCAGGCAAGTCAGGCGAGTTGCTTTACTTCAGTTTTCTAATCTGTAAAATGGGTATAATCATGGCACTTCTCTCCAAGGCTTGTTATAAGGTAATATTTATAAGGGACTGGGAAAACTTTATAAAATTTTAAATATTTATTTATAAATACATTTTAAATTATTTATTTAGGTATAAATTAGTAAATATACATTTATAAATGTTGTCTAAATTAACTAATATTTATAAATAAATTTACCAATGCTTATTTATAAAGATTTACAAATATTTGTAAATAAATTTATAGATACTTATAAATAGATTTACAAATCCTTATTTATAAAGAAATTTTATGAATAAATAAAACATAAGCAAGTTTTTTCTCTGGTTAGTACCCCAAATAATTTTTGAAATCTTGGATGTGCAAGCACTAGCTGTTCTGCTTTGGTGGGGGGAGTTTGCCAGTAGGAAGTTTAGATGTGCCCCCATCCCTCCTGACCTTCCCCACTATCCTTCTTCCATGTTCACTCTGGACCCTTCCTTTCCTATCAGGTCTTTCATTCTGAGATTCCGCTGGCCACAATTAAGGGTATCTCTGTTTCAGTGGCTTGCTGGATCTCCTTCCCTGGAACATATTTTATATTCTATCCATTGAGATTTTGCATTTTCTTTCATTTAAAATATCTATGGGCAAAACCATTTTATGTCTGATTTTTCCAGAGGGCCTCATGATTTTAAAGAACTTGAATATATAAAATTCCATTTTTATGTGATACTATTTTAATGTAAATGCCCATTTTATAAAAGGAGAGTGACAGGTAAAAATGGGAATTATACTTAAAAGGTTCAAACATATTTTTAACAATTGCATCTGTGTGAATTTGGACTCATTAATAAAGAGGAAAAGGAGAAAATGGTATGTTTTCACTCTTCTCAATCAAATAGCATATAATTTTTTTAAATCAAATTTTTATCATAATTTTTCAATTTTCATTTTTTTTCTTTTTGAAAAATGCTTCTTTTCCAGAATCACTCCTGCCCTGACTTAAATATGGACAACCTCATTCTCTCGTCTAGCCTCTGAAGGGCAGTCCCTTGGGTTTATTCCATCTGGTCCCAGAGGACAGAACCAGGAATCATGGATATATAGAGGACTATTTGGGCTGGAAATCAGGAAACATTTCCTAATATTTAGGGCTTACCAAAAGTGGAATAGGCTGCTTCAAGAGGTTAAGACTTCATTCATTGGAGGGCTTTCAGCAAAAAGTTGGATCACAGCTTGTTGGGTTTGTTTCAATGGGGGTTATTTTGGGGGCACAGTAGTAATAGTAATAGCTGATATATACACAGCATTGTAAGGCTTGCAAAGCACTTTACAGATATTCATTCATTTATTGATTAATTATGTTACAGATCACAATAGCTTTATAAGAGATGCTATTATTGTCCCCATTTTACAGATGTGCTAACTAAGAACAGAGAAATTAAGTGACTTGCCCCAAATCACATAGCTAGTAGGTATCTGGAATAGGATTTAAACTCAGGTCTTCCTAAATTCCATGTTCTGTGCTTGGTCCATGGAAATCCTTAGTGACTGGGCAAGGGTCACATTACCCATGTGTATTAGAAGCAGTGAGTCAATGCTCAGGGAGCTCCTGGATTTTGGGATCCTAAATTTATTCACTTTCCCAACATTCCTGCAGGGGAAGAGGTGAAGTCCCTGACTTTCCTGTGTTGACAATGCCAGGGTAGTTGACATTCTGAGACTTCTCTTGATTTTCCCTGGATCACAGCCATGGGCAGTGAAGGGACTGATCACGGGGTGCCTAATTACCAAGTCTTGTCAGTGTAGTAGACATGGCAGTTTCAGCTTTCCATTGTTATTGATTCCTATTCAAAAAAGAGGGAATGGTCCAGAATTAAGCTAAAGTCAATACCCAACAAATGTATGATTTTCTAGACTGCAGCTGAGGGAAAGCTGGCAAATAACTAGATTTAGAGAGCACAGGCTCAGGAGTCAGAGGATCTGGGTTCAAATCCAGCTCCTCTGATTCTGATTGTGTTTGTCACTTTGGGCCCTTGAGTTCCCTGGGCCTTATTGGGTCTTACTTTCTTTAACTATAAGTAGCTCCTCTCACCAGTTCTCTGCCAGACCCCACTTTTACCACTGAATTGTTTTGAAAGAATAATTGATTACTTCTTCCCTTCTAGGAATAATCCAGCTGGGTTAGGGGTATTTCTAAGTAAATCCTGTTTTTCATGAGCTCCCATCCAATGCATTTTCCATTTATTATTAATTAGTTTGCAAGAGTTAATCAGAAAGGGATATTCACTGATATAAAAGAGTAAGAATAGCATTAAAATATTTCTTCCAAACTGGGACTTGCCCTCAGACTCCCAAGATTCTTATATAAGATGGACTTTAAAGTGAGAGAGCTTATGCAGCCGAAGGGTAGACTCAGAGTTTGATTATTGGAAGCTTTTTTCCTGCCTTCGTGGAGTCCTCTTGAAGACGTCCTTAGAGGTAGCTTTCTACTGAGTGCCCAAGGCCAATACCTTTGGAAGGTTGAAAGCCACCTTTCCTCAGGGCTTCCAGGTTACCTTCAGTGTCTCTCAGCTCCCAGGGCAGATGGGACCATCAGTCACTGCTGCTGGGGAAGTCCCACCTTCACAAGTTCATCAGCCCATCTCTGTTCAAAATGGGGCAAGGGAAGAGAGACAGGATCCCTCCCTCCCCAGCTTCCCTGCCTGAGTCTCTTTGATATCCCTAGATTCTGAGGTATGTCTAATTGTCCCAATCAATCCTAACCCGTTTCCTGGGTAGTGTCATTTGATGTCACCCAATGGCTCAAAGTATATCCTTCATCTCAAATTGATTAAAGACTTTCCCCACACCTCATTTAAACTTTTGTGTGACTGATTGAGTCTGAATTTAAATCTAAGGGTGGAAGGGAGTTTTTACTTGATCCAGAGGAAAATATCTTGTTAATAACATTGATTAGGAGTGGGGGTGTGGGACACCCCTCCCGCATGACAAGTATGAGCGTTGGATGAGATGCCTTCTAAAGCTAGATCTACCATCCTACAAACTCTTATGCAAAAGCAGAACCCGATGAGCACAATCTTAAGAACTTGAAATCGGGGCAGCTAGGTGGCACAGTGGATAGAGCACCAGCCCTGAAGGCAGGAGGACCTGGTCTCAGACACTTAATACTTCCTAGCTGTGTGGCCCTGGGCAAGTCCCTTAACCCCAATTGCCTCAGCAAAAAGAAAAAAAAATAAAGAACTTGAAAGAACAGATCTGGCCAGAAGAAGAGGGGGCATGAGCCTGAATGTTGCTGGATGTCGTGTCTGCTAAATGATTACCCTTGGAATAAGAAAAGAAAGAAAATATCCAGGGTAATGTATGGATACTTTGTGAAGCATTCACAGAAGAATGAGAATCATCCCTAATGGGAAAGTGTGGAAGAGCTTCACCCTGCAAAGATGAAGGTATCATCCCTCCGAGGAAGAAGGACGATACCACGGAAAGGGTCCTAGATTGGGGGTTCTCAAGAAGATCCAGTTTGGACTCATGATTCTTCCACTTACTAGCTGTGGAACCTTGGCCCTAAGATACTTAACCTATCTGAGCCTCAGTTCTCTCAGCCATAAAATTAGATGATTTAATTTGATGGCCTTTTCCAGTTCCATATTTTCCATCTGATTGGAGGGTGGGGTAAAACAAAGTTTTTCAACATAGAGTACAGAAATGAGATTTCCAGCTCTCTCCCCTCTTTTGGGTTTCAATTCTATGGAACAAGATAGCCCTTCATATCCTTTTACCCTTTGACCTTTTGCATATTGTCTTCCTCCATTAGATTGGAAGCTCCTTGAAGGCAGGGGCTGCTGGTTTTTTTTTTTTTGCTAGTATTTTTATCCCCAATTTTAGCACAGTGCCTGGCACAATAGGCACTTAAGAAATATATATTGAATTGAATTATTGCCATCATGGGCATGGAGGATTTAGACCTTGGAAATCATCTAGCCTAATCTCTTTCTCTTTTACAGATGAAGAGGCTCTAAGGGAAAAGAACCTAAGTCTTGTCTTGTCTTTGACAAAATAAAACCTTTGAGCCCACTTATTGGCATGAATTATTCAGCGCATATTAATTATTACTGTATTAACCCTGGATAAATAATTACACCCAGAATGCTCCTTAATATTTAATTTCCACATCTCCGTGGCCTTTATGATACGAGGTTTTTGTGGGATGATTTTATGCTTTGATTTTCCACTGAGGTTAGAATGCCACGCCGGACTTCGCTTCATTAATGAGCACGTAGATTATAATTTGCTTTTGCAACAATCTGTAGCAGCTCCTTCAGCCCTATTTTTTTAGATCTTTCCCTTCTCCTGATAGCTCGTCAAAACTAGGTGGGTGCCTCCAGGTGTCATAATATTCTGTCTTAAGCATCCACTGCTTTCCTGTCAGACTAGGACAATCGGCCTTTGTAGCTATGTCCCAAGAGCCCGGAGAGCCATCGGGCAGATCATGATATATCTAGCTCGATGCACAGTTCTGATGTTTCAATGCCGCTATTCATCCAGATTTGGCCCTGCCAGTGGTCTCTCAACTTTCAATACCCTTTGATTTAAGGGTTTTAGGTCCATAATAAAATCATATTTCACTGGGTGATGTCCTGGGAGGGCACGAGAAGAACAAAGGAAAATAGCTAGAGGTAGAAGTTATAAGGAAGGAAAGCTGGGTGGGTTTGAGGGGGAGGAGGTGAGGAGGCTCTAGCATTGGATATCTTGACAAGTCACTGCAATATTTGTAAATAGAGGCAGAACCTCATCATAGCAAGCAGCCTTCCATCAAAAGGTCCTGTCTAACAAAATTGTTTCTGGGCCCAGTTGGATGGCCCATAGCGGTGCTGTTGGCTGATGGGGAGAAAATGAATTTTCTCCAAAAGCAATTCTGTATAATAAGTGCTTTCTTTGACTCTTATGTTACAGTGGGGATTCTTTGGAGGGATGGATTAGCCTAGGTGGTGGGTGAAGTCCCTCCCCCCTCTGAGATTCTGGGGTTCCTGCATACACAGGTGTAGAGTTTTTAGAATTACAGGCAATCTTCGGGGTGTAATCCCCTCATTTTATAGATGAGGAAACTGAAGTTTAGAGACAGGGAGGGAGTAGCCCAGGGTCACACAGCTACCAAATATCTGAGGCTGGATTCAGCCTCAGGTTTTCCTGACGGTGGACCTGGCACTCTCTCTCCTATACCTTCTAGCTGCCTCCCCAAAAACACACTCTGACTTTTGGCCATTTTCCAGAAATGTCAGCCCCATTCCCAAATGATTATAAAATTGCCATCACTAAGAAGGTTATAATGATGGTACTTGGACCTTGGATGGTGGGAGGTCTGTAAAAATAAATTTTGACTAATGGCTCAAATGATTTTTAGAATATGCATATGATTTCTCAAAGTGATTACTTTCAAGGCAAAACCAATCATTTGCCTATAAATTTGGCTATATTTGCTTAGAAGTATAGTTTTAGCCATGATGACTGCTTTTATTGTGCCATTAAGTAGATTCAAATTTTCCATCCATCTCAGAAACTAGATAGAATGCTGAGTTCAGAGTTAGAAAGTTCTGAGTTCAAACTTGATCTCAGACATTAGGTATGTGATCTTGGGTGAGTCACTTCTTTAAAAAACAAAAACAAAAACCAACCTCTGTTTACCTCAGTTTCCCCAAATATAAAAAGGAGACAATGATAGCAATTATCTCCCAGGATTGCTGTGAGGATCAAATGAGATATTTGTAAAGCACTTTAATAGTTTGCTGATCCCCATTCTAATGCAGTAAATAATATGGACGTTCCATGGAATTTTTTAGCTTCCAATTTTTAAAAATTAGATATTGCTTTGGATTTGGTAACTAATATTTAGAGTAAAGATATATTTGAACTTAATAAGATTGGCACTTTACAAATATCTCATTTTATCCTCCAGGCAACCTTGGGAGGTGGTATTATTACTGTTTTACAGATGAGAAAACTGAGGTAGATGGAGGATAAGTGACTTGCCTGATGTCATACCAATAAATGTCTGAGGTGAAATTTGAACTCAAGACCTTTTGATTCCAGGTTCCCGACTCTATCCACCTAGTACTTAAATGTACTGAGTAGACACAGCAAGTATAGAAATACAATATGGGGGGGCACAGTCTACCCTATATCACTTTGGTCCCTTGGGAGAATGGGTGGATTCAAACTTAAGGCAATTTCTACAAGGCAAGTAAAGCTATGTCTCTACTGCTAAGCTGAATCAATCAGGTTCCTGGGCATTTTGCTTCTTGCTGACTGACTTCTGGAAACTCCTGGTCTGGACCTTGTTCTTTGACCCCTGGTGGCTTGCTTTTCTGACTCTGCAATGCACAAGACCATAGCTATGTCCTTCAAGTATAAGCAAAAATAATGTTTGAGGGGCAGCTAGGTGGTGCAGTGGATAGAGCACCAGCCCTAAAATCAGGAGGACCTGAGTTCAAGTTTGGTCTCAGACAATTAACATTCCCTAGCTGTGTGACCCTGGGCAAGTCTCTTAACCTCGATTGTCTCAGCAAAAAGCAAAATAATAATAATAATAATGTTTGATACAAACACTGTGTTTGCAACAGAGCGAGAATGACCAGTTAGTCCATATACTCATGGACTACATTTCTGGTCCCTGGTAGGGAGATGGTAAAGATCTAAGGCCTCTCTCCCCACCAAGGGCTTAATCTTTGCCTTTTCCACCACCAGTCAGTCTAGAAAGAGTTAGAAACAAGACCCATAATGAGATTTTACTTGTACTAAGCAAGTTAAAAATAAATATTGCTGGGGAGGAAATAACCAATGCTCTAAAAAAATCACCTTGATGGAAGCTTTTTTCCCTTTTCAGTGTAATTGAAAAATTACATAATCAAAATGCCAGGTAGATGCTTATCCTTAACTACAAAGTCACAGAGGAGTATTAGAGTTAGAAGGAACTTTAGAGATAATCATAGATGAGGAAACCGAGACCCCAACGGGCAAAGAAGCTTGCCCAAGACACAGAGTTGCAGAGTTATTCATGTTGAGGGCTCCCTCTTAAGGACTACAATGAAGAAAGCTCATCTCCATTAGGTGATATTACCGAATCTCTCTGACTATGGCCTTCCTGGCAAAGACCCTTTGTCACGGTTTCCAGGATGTTAGCCATCATGTCTGTCCTTGGTTTCCCTTGGAGATTACCCGTTTTGGCATGATTCCTTTGTTCCTGTCTGCAGATATTTTGGGAAATATGGGTAGATCTGTGGTTTCATCTATGTGTGAAATCTCCTGATAGCAAATCCCTCCAATCCTTTTTTCTTCCCTCCTTGGACCTCATTTCCCCTCCCTTCCATTTACCTCTCAGTTTTTCATATTTAAATGTTTTCCTTTGTTTCCTTTACCGATATGATTCATATCACAACCCCTTTATCACTGAGTAGAAGAGACCTAGTGAGTTGCTCGAGACCGATAGAGTCCGCTCTTGATTTGCCTAAGGTTCCACAGCATCAGAGATGGGATTTGGACCAGGTTACCAATTGGCCAGTACTTGAACAAAAAGAGTTCTTCAACTCTCACCTCTGTTACTACCTATGTGAATTTGAGCAAGTCATTTAATATTTCTGATTTCCAGCTTTCTCGTCTGTAAAATGGGGATACAAAGAATATCTGTAATACCTGACTGGTTGTGAGCATCTGATAACATATGTCAAAATGCTTTATAAAATAATGTAAGCTAAAATTACGACCAATGTTCTTCTTAAAGGGCTACTTTGCTTCTTGGTTTGTTTGTTGCTTTGCATTATACACCATTCTGATTGGTCTCCCAAACCAGGGTAAAACTGTATCCCCTACATTTCATTTTGGAAAAATAGCTCCCAACAATGAAAAAAAATGCCATTTCCAAATATCACTTTCAGGCATTGTGAGATGAGGCAACCCTAATTTTTCAAAGAACAGATAAGGCCTTTTGACAGCTTTTGAATGTCAATAGGCCTTTTGGGCAATGTCTTTGTAAATGGACAGAACTCTGAGATCCTGAAACAAATGTCTAAAGTCAAAGTCATTGCTCCAACATCTATAAATTCTGTGAGAGAAGAGAAATAAACTCTGAGTTTCAAAACCCAAAGTAGAGATAATTTTTTTCCTGATTCCTATAGCTGATACTACAGCAGAAAAGAAAGAGCTCATCTTTATAGATCTAAGAGAAATCATTAATATTTCAAAAGATAGCTATAACAGTAGGTGACTTACTCAGGTGACCTACAGTTCTCACTTGGGAAGGGGAGAAGCAGTTTAATTCTGGCATTATTAACCTAGAAAGAACATGAAAGGGGGAAAATTGTTTTCTGGAACCCACTTGGGCATAAACAAATGCTAAAATGAAGTATAATGCAGCTCTGATTTCAGGGGAATATAAAAGAATCAATTAAAATCTTCTATTTACCATATAATCTAACAATGGTTAAACTGGACATTTTTTTTCTTTAAAAAAAGATGGAAAAAAGGGATTAGATAGCTTTCCATAGGATGATTTGCAAAATTTAAAAGACACATAATAAAATTACATGGCTATATTTCAAAACCTATTAATGGAGAGAGAAAAAAACTGGTAGAACTCTTTGCTGAAGTAAAAAAAAATAAATTTATTATTTTATTAAGCAAGTTTTTATTGATCTATTTTGTTTTCATATCACCTCCTTTCCCATATATATCCCTTTCTAGTACTAATCCTAGAGAGCCATTCCTTGAAACAAAAAGAGAAGCAAAATGGTTTAAGTGGTACAACCATCAAGTTTGACAGTATGTACAATTTTCCACACTTTCCTCCATTTTCTTTTAAAATTATATAATATTTGATTTCAAGAATAAAAGGTCAACTCACCATTCAGAGAATAGCAGTTCCTAGGAAATCTAACTATCTGAATACAGGACAAAAAACCCATTGCAAGAAAGCCCAAGGAACTGTCCAAGGTATTTTGTTGTAGTGGAATTTAGTCACGGTAGCCATCTGTTGGCATCTATTGGCAACCCTTTGGTCATGAAGACATTTTTGAAGTGAACAAATGCTCTGGTAACCTGGGTTAGCTTAACAAGAGTTGACCTTATCACCCTTAGTCCCTACCTCCAGGAGTGACATCCCTTAGAATCTGGTAGTCCCTCAGAGACTGGCCTTCTGCTGAAATTAAAGAGGATTTTTCAGCTAAAGAAGTTGTCTGCCAGTATGTGGGTCCTGAGGATAGGAAGACATGCTAGCAAGCCCTATATAGTGGAATAAATTGGGCAATTTTATTCTTTTTGTCTACTCATTAACTCCCTGAGGAGCCAGATAATTAGAGAACATTTGTTAGAGCAAGAAGGGACTTTAGGGATCATCTAGTCTAATTATCTCTCTTTACACAGGAGGATCTGAGACTCACAGAAATGAACTGACTTACCCAAGATGATACAATTAGTAGCAGAGTCAGTGATAGAACCTAGGCAGAGCATAGATCAACTTATACATTTTGGTGTGTGCCTAATTTCATTAATTTGCTTTTAGTTGTATTTCAACATTACTTTTGTTTAATATATCATTAATGTCCCGATTCTCTATTTTCCTTTTGTCACCTTCCAGGACACCACTTATCCTTTCTCAAATGAATTTTAAAGGTTGAAGACGTTGAATTATTTGTGTCTGTAACTGAGTTATTCCCATTAGTTATAATTTATTTTTCATCAGTATCATTTCTATTACCCACTACTACCCACTGTATACACAGTGGAAAGAGTGCTGGATTTGAATATGGGTTTGAGTCTTGGCGCTGCCTCTTGCCATCATCTAAGTCAAGTCCTTCACTTTACAGAGAAAAAAGCCTTTTGATTGCAGCTTCTTTAAGGCTTCTCCTCCTCCTGAATCTTCTTAATTTGTGACCTGCCATCTCTTCAAATATGAGTATGTTTGTTGGAGGCTGGGGCATATGGATGAGAAGACCAAATGTTTGTGTTCTTAACACAATTTTTGTTAATGCATTTCATATGCACCAAGTGTGAGGGAAAATATATTATGCTAATACACAAAGGAACATGTCAAGAATCCGTGATTTTGGTAAAGTGAGAGAATGGACGCTATCAAGATGCTACTAGTCTAGGACTTTCATTTGGAGATGAAAGGGACCTGAGATGAATCAGTTTACAACTCAGGAAACTGAGGTCCTTAGAGGTAAAGTGATTTCTCTGAAATCAAATCAACCAATAATTTACATAGCTGAAGTTAGAATCTAGGCCCTTGGAACTAATGCTGTGTTGGTGGAATTGTGAACTGATCACATCATTCTGGAGAGCAATTTGGAATCATGCCCAAAGGGCTATAAAAGTGTGCACACACTTTGATCCAGCAGTATCGTTCCTGGGACTATATCCCAAAGACACCACAAAAAAGTCTGTGTGTATGGGGATAGCCTATTTGTACAAAAACATGGTAGCTCTTTTTGTGTTCTCTAAAAACTGAAAATCAAGGTCTATCCATTGGGTAATAGCTAAATAAAATGTGCTATGTGATTATGATGGAATATTATTGTGCTATAAGAAATGACAAACAGGAGGATTTCAGAAAAACCTGAACTTAGGCAAACTGATGTGAAGAGAACCAGTCGAATGTCATACACAGTAACAGCAGTATTGCATAATGCAGACGTGAATGACTTCGCAATTTTCAGCAGTATCATGATTCGAGACAATTCCAGAGGACTTATGATGAAGCATGTTACCTACCTCCAGAGAAAGAACTGATAGTTTGAAGGTAGGCTGAAGCACGCTCTTTTCATTTTTAAACACTTTTATTTAAAGTTTTGAGTTCCAAATTCTATCCCTCCCTGTAAGCAATCAGATATAGGTTATACATGTTGCAATTATGTAAAACTCCACATTAGTCATTTTGTACAAGAAGTCTCAAATAAGAGAAAAAAATGAAATTGAAAAATAGCACGAAGCACGCTATTCTCATTTTTTCATTTTTTTAAAACTCATTTTCTTGTACAGAATGACTAATATGGAAATGTTTTACATGATTGCACATGCATAAACTATATCAGATTGCTTACCCTCTCAGGGATGGGGGAGGAAATGAAGGGATAGAATTTAGAATTCAAAACATTAAAAAATTATTTTGAAATATATATATGTACATTTATACAATATGTATATATACATGAACATATACATACACATGTGCACACCTACATACACACCAGACCTTTTTGATTCTAAGCCTTGTGTTCTTTTAGGATGTCATGTTGCTTTTGTGTAGTCATTGTGGCCCTGAGATTTCATTGATATGGGTAATTTGGAGGTAAGGAAATGTCCTGAAGTGATGCAAGCTGGGTACCTTCTCTGAAATTCATTAGAAAGGGGTCTGTGCAATGACTTGTCTAGAATCTTCCAGCCATCATGTTTCAGAAACAAAACTCTTGATCTCCTTGGCTTTGAGGCAGGCTCTAGCTGCTAAATGCTATTGTCTGCCATGATCATTGACATCATTTAAATTTTACTTCAGTGCTGTTTATATATGGAGAGAGGGGCAGTGTGGTATAGTGGAGAGATCCCCCCTGAAAGTGCTATTAAAAACGTCTGTGACCAAATCCTCTTTCAGTTCCTAGCTGAGTGACTCTGGGCAAGTTGCTTATGGGAGATAATATGAATAAAGGCGTTTGCAAACCTAAAATGTTATTTACAAGCTACTTAGCCTACTTAATTTCTATGCAGCTCAGTTTTCTCACCAGTAAAATGGAGGCAGAGGAAAGAATGGACTCAATGGCCTTGAGGGTTATTCCAGCTCTAAATAGGTGATCCTATGTGTTCATGGGAATGAATCTTGATGATTAACTCTGTGGGACTAGCAGGGTCCCAAGTGCACATTGGGGAAAGTCCACTACACTTTAGAAAGGGCCCAGTGGGTGAGCGAGCTATGTTCATGGTTATTCTCTAAGCTATTTAAATAAACAAGATGGATGTGAATAAAAAGCAAGTTAAACTTTCTGAGAACATTTATTTCTGCCAGCTGAGACTAATGAAGTGTGGAATATCCTTGCTTAAGATGAGCCAAAGGGAAGAGCCACCTCATTCATCCGGAGGCAGGCCTTTGTCGTCCTAGCTGTCAAACTCTAGATGTCGTGGTTGGTGGGTTGGGGAGGGGTGACAAGGAGGGGGGGTCCATGTCTCCAGTGACTAACACTGCTGTACACTCTGAAGTCGCTTCATTTTCATTTTCTGCCTCCTGGCTGTTCTCAGTTTTTTGGTTTTTAAGAAACTATCCTCTAATTGGTATAGAAAGTCTTCAATTAGCCCAACCTGAAAGACACAAACAAATGTCCTTATTGTTCAAAGTTTTTTTGTTTTTTTTTAAGAGGCCTCCTGGGTCTCCCAAATCATTTGCATTTCTAAGCACATTTTAAAGAAAGCTCTGGTGAGCTGAAAAGAAGAAAAAAGAAAAGAGAAAATGAGAAAGAAAAAATGTAAAAGGAAAGGAGGAAAGGAACAGCTCAAAGCATCAATAATTTCTGTCCTATTTCCCTTGGGGTTCAATTACTTTCCCTGAGTTTCCCAAATCATTTGTATTTCTAAGTCACATTTTAAAAAAAGGTCTGGTGAGAAGGAAGGAAGGAAGAAAGAAGGAAGAAAAAGAAAGGAGGAAGGAAAGGCATGCTGAAAACAAAGAATTTCTGTTCCATTTCCTTTGGGGTTCAATTACTTTACACGTGTGGAGCTGACATGCTAGACTGCCTTCATTCAGTCATGCATGCTGGGAAGAGGAATTGATCACAAGGCCCTTTTTAAATGGCAATGAAAAACAGCCATTTTAGAAAGAAAGCATGAGCCCGAAATTAATCTCAGACCGCTTTTTGTTTCCTTCCTTGTCCTCAAAAAAAGCTGGAGGAAAACCGAGGCTGTGGCATTTATGCGACACATGTTTGCATGAGAGAAAAATGAGTATTCCACGTGGCCGCAGCGAGGGCCATTTTTCTATTAAATCCAAATGAAGTTCTGAATAAATATATTTTCTTAAAACAAAACAAAACAAAACAAAACACAAAACTTTTTAACAAACGGCATCCACCGGAGGGTCTGGGGAGAGACTAAACAACAACAATTTCAGGAAGAGGAAAAAACCAAATACTATTGGTCTTCCAAAATAAGCTCATGATTATTCAAATATGCTATGGCTTTTGTAGGTATTCTGATTGCCAGCAAAAACGTGGAAGTAAAATAGATTGCTGTTCATCTATGCAGCAATCGGATCACATAAAGGGCCAGAAATGCAAAGGTATGTGCTTAATGTACGGGGCAAAGCACAAAGGAGCTCCCCATAGGCCACCCAGCTCCCAGAACCACCTTGGGCTTGACTGTTCCCTTCTCAAGATACGTCAATGACGATGAGGGTGCCCAAGATGGGAATACTTCCTATCTTCCCATTGTGAATTATACCTTTTAAAGGCTCCATTTAGCCTTTGGAGAAATATTGAGTGCATCATTCAGCTTGTCAAAAAGAAAAGAACAATGGATTATGGGTACATCGCAGTCATCCGATTCCTCCATATGTCGGGTATGGCACTTACCGTCAACTTGGTTTTTCCCAAAGAAAACAAAATCAGTTTTATGCTGTGAAGACAATGGCTCTGGGATGAACGGTATGCATATGGATGTGGGGGTTACATCCATCTCCTTCCGCGTGCACATCAATACAAATAAATGCTGGTTCTGTGGAGGTTCTACCAGTCTCTGGGGCTGACTGCCTAATAATGACAACTCGCACCTCTTTAGCACATGAAGATGCACAAACTCACATCAGCCCTGGGCCGGGTACTCTATGAGGCAAGTGAGATTCAGGGTGGTTAGCCGACCTGCCCAGGGTTGTATTGTCAATGGAACCCATGGCGCAATACCCCGGGCTTGCTCTGCCAACTCTAGTGTAAGAGTTGCCCGGGACTTGCCTTGCATCACACAGCCATTGGGTGTCCGGAGGGAACATTTGCACCCGGGCTTTCCTGTGTTTGGGGGATAGTTCTCTAGATAAACATACACACAGGTGCAAGAGAAACATCACAGAGTGGGGAAGGGAGTGCTGAATTTTGAGTAAGAAGGATTTGGGATCAGTTCTTATCTCACACATTTATTTTGTGATCATAAACCAGTCCCTTAACCTTGTGGCTAATGTGTTCCAATGGATGGAGTTTCCACACTGGGAGTTCCCTCATCTTGATGAAATTACAGGGTCTGGAACCAATCCTCCTATGTATACTAGTAGTACCTATGTCATAGGGTTGCGAGACTCAAATGAGCTAATGTGCAAAAAGTGCTTCATAACCATTAGAGTGGGCAGCTGGATGGCACAGTAGATAGAGTGCCAGGCCTGGAGTAAGAAATTAAAATCTAGCCTCAGATACTTACTAGTTGTGTGATGTAACTGTTTGCCTCAGTTTCCCCATCTGTAAAATGAGCTGGAGAAGGAAATTGTAAGCCACTCCACTATCTTTGCCGAGAAAATCCCAGATTGGGGTCATGAAGAGTTGGAGGCAACTGAAGCAATTGAGCAACAATTAAAGCATCGTATAAATAACTATGATGAGGATGGTTCTGATTATCATCAGGCAACATGGCGTAGTAAATAACAGGGAGCCACGAAGACTTGGGTTTAGATATTACCTGGGCAAGTGATTTAACTTCTCAAGGTTCTAGAACAGAGGGGCCAGATTTGAAGGCCACATGCTGCCCATGACACTTTCAAGGGTGAGCCAAATGAAAAAAAAATACAGTTCTTATCTTATTTTGATGTGTTACTAAGTTAGGAATATATACACATATATATTCAAAACCACAGTTTATATATATATATACATATATACATATATATATATATATATATATATATAAATGTGTGGTTTTGAAAATCAACATGCAGCCCACAAAGATCCCGGTAGCCCATTGATAGCCCCTTTTCCTTTTGGAGTTTGACCCCACTGTTCCAGCATCTCTACAAGAAGATGCTTTTCAGGGGCAGCTGGATGGCTCAATGGATAGAGCACCAGCCCTGAAGTCAGGAGGACCTGAGTTTAAATCCTCAGACACTTAACATTCTCTAGCTGTGTGACCCTGGGCAAGTCACTTAATTCCAACTGTCTCAGCCAAAAAAAAAAAAAAAAAAAAGATAACCTTTCAGAGAAGGGGCATTGGGAGAGTTTCCCATACCAGTAAAATCACAGGTACTGTTTCTATCCTATGATGATAATTAATGAAACAAGTATTTATTGAGTTCCTATAAAGTCAAGCATTATACAGAATGCTTTATGAATCTTATCTCATTTGATCCTCTCAACAACCTTGGGAGATAGATGCTGTTATTACGCCCATTTTACAGAAGAGGAAACTGAGGCAAACAAAGGTTAAGTGATTTTGTCCTGAGCCTAAGCCCACTGCAGCTATGATAATGATTGACTTTTTTATTACACACCACCACACTATTAGCTATAATCAAATTAATTAAACAAAGAAAAGGAGAAGTTGGCAAAACAAAAGCCAGGCTGAGGAGGTTTGGATCTAGCTCAGCTACACTGCTGAGTTCTGAGAAGAACAGCCAAAGAACTGGATAGACAGAAAGATTTTGCCTTAGTCTATGGATTCTTTCTATTTCTAATTATCCTATTCCAGCTGAAGTCCCAAGCCACAGAAGAAGCAGACAAATGGTCTGATCACAACAAACATCCTAACCACCATTCTGACTGTACACAGTTGATTAATCACTCGGGTTATTTGCACAGAAAATGTATCATTTAAATCAGAGCTCTTTATAATTAAATGTTTGCAATTAGCCCCAAATATAATTTAAAATTGCTTATGATCCTAATGCTATGAAAACAACTTTCTTTAAGCAGACAGGAAAATGATTGTTTTAAAACACCCGTCGGTGGCTGTTGCTTCTGCCCTCTTCCCCTACTTCTTTTTTTTTTTCTTTCCTAGAAATTGTATTTATATTAAAGAACAAGCCTGACTGGCTTGGTTCCTTAATTAAGCTCACTTGTTTTCTGCTCTTGCGCTAATGAGACCTGTGTTCCCGTTGCTATTACCTGAGAAGGCTGGGAAATCTCACGATGGTGCTTGGTTATGGGGAAGCTTAAAAAAGTGGAAAACCAGCTATTAAAAGGACACAATTTGTATATTTTTTTTGGAGGGGGGATGGCAGCCTAAAATGATGGCTCAGGTGAGGCAAGCTAGAAAAGCTTTTCTCGGAGCTGGTACAATTAATTCCTTCTTGTTATTTCAACGTCTCATTTATCTTATGGCTCCTGCTGGGTCTAGCTTAATATTTTCCATGCATTCAGCTCCAAATAAATGCTGAATGCCTTATGCAATGGGTCTGATAAGATTATCAAACTTTATAATTTCCACACTAGGAATACTTGCCATTTTCATGTTGTTCATTAAGAAGAAATGTGATACATTAAATAGAGAATTTGATCTTGGATCAGGTTTTTCCTTTGATCTGTACTGATTGTGTGACCTTGGAAAAGTCCTTTCACTGCTTAGTGCTCTAGGTCAGAAGTGTCAAAGTTTAATAGAAATAGTTCTCTGTACATATTAACTGTACATAAACCACAAACTAACATTGTGGCGTGTTGTATTTCTATTTATTTTGTTTAACATTTCCCAAATAAATTTTATTCTGGTTCTAGCTCAGTCTGGGGAATTCTGAGGGCTGCTCTGGACAACCCTCTGACTCTATGCTTCAGAGAAAGGCCCAATTTGTACTGGCAAAGGTGATTCTTTCCTGGGAGTTCCCTATGCTATTGACTAATGTTAGGCTCCATTAGTGTGAATAATGGCTCTAGAAGAGTGGTCACATTATTCAGATTTGCAATACACTTTTCTACCAGGCTGGAACAATGACCATTTTTTTACATAATTATAATTTTGAATAATGTAATTTGGGAGATACTTAATCCCTTCAGGGGATTCTTATTTGCACTAATTGGTCTCACTTTTCCAAATTCATAGGAGTCCAGACAGCTGGTGATGGCTCCACAGGGCTTACCAGCAGGAAACAAGTAATTCGAGCAGGATAGTTTGTCTGTCTCTGAGAAGGGAGGATCTAACTCTATTAAAGTAAAGTAAAGTAAAGCAAAAGCAAAACTTAGATTCAGGATTCTTGGCTACGTATGAAGGCAGAAGAAATTTCAGTTTTATGCTAATAGTAACAATCCAAAGCGCTTTTATCACGCCCTCAAGGATCAGCACCAAGTAGTTGAGATGTACCAGTCACATTAATTTGTGATATAAGGACATGATCCTGGAGAGATCTTCCACGGTATTCATGAGAGTCACTCAGGGTCACTGAGCCCAGACTAGACATCCTTCTAGTGTGATAAGCCTAGTTAGAATCTGGACCCAGTCTATGAAGGCCCAACCTCACCTCTGAGTTTCAATGAGACATCTGAAGTAGGCTGGAGTGAAGGATGGTTATAAAGGGGGGAAAAACTTCCAAAATGTCAGGAAAGCACGATGAGCCAAAGACTGTCTGGAGAGTGGTTTTTGACACTGAAATTGCTTGTTTAGCCCAGCTGATTAAAGACTCATGGCTTCTGGGGGCCTGTTAGTAAATCAATCAAGCAACCAACCCCCATTCATTCATTAAGCATTTACTTTGTGCCCGGTACAGTATGAAACAATCCCTGACTTTGAGGAGCTCATGTTCTATTAGAAGAAAAAAAATGAGCAGACTACTGTCTTCTTGAGAACCGAGGCAAAAGGGCGGGGCGCTCTTGAGAAAATCAGATATTGAAAGTGAGACAAAGGCTCTGAAAAAATAATAAAGAATAACATCGAAGCACTATCATTCTCCAAAGAATGTTGTCATCCGATAAGGGCCCTTCATTTTTCTGCAGTACTCCGGGATTTACAGAATCTTCTTCTCAAAATAGCCCTTTGAGATAGGGATTATCCCCATTTTAGAGATGAGAAAGTTAAGATAGAGAATTTAACTAACATGTCCAGATTACAAAGGTAGTGTGACCCTTGAACAAACATCCCAGGGCTTAGATGGACTACATTAAATCTCTTCTCTCACATTACTATTTTTGGCTCAATTTGCCTCACCCATAGTTTCTTCTGGGAATCAGAAAATGTAACTTCTATCTCTACAGATATGGGTAAAATGACCCAAGTTCCTATACAAGCACTCGAGATAATAATGCAAACAGAGTATAGGACAGACTTTTTTTCACCCTGCAAACAAAATATAGAAATTATATAATACCAACAATATTCTATAAATAACCAATACAATTCTTTACCCACTCATATGAATCCCCTATATGTGGGACTAATAAAATGATATTCAAATGAGGTGAAATTTTAAAATAATCTACAAAGATGAAACTCAATATGGATAAATATGAAGTCTTGCGCTTGAATACCAAAAAAAAAATCAACTTTAGAAGTATAAAACCAGAGAAGGTAGAGTAATATCAGTTATTCTGAATAAGGAGGTTTTTGGAGATTGCAAGCTCTGTGAGAGTTAGCAGTATGAACTGGTGGCCTCCAAAGTAAGGGTTGCATTAGCGATCATGATTTCCAGGAACAGAGAAATGAGAGTTCCATAGCACTTTTCCTCTGTCATATCTAAGATATCTGGGTTTAATCCTGGGCACCATGGTCTAATGTCGCTAAACTGAAATGTCTAGAGAAGGGCCACCAGGCTCTGGAGTCTGTTCATGACTCACATGTTTAGCTTAGAGGAGAAAAGATGTGGGGGTAGGATGGGATATGATAGAAGGTAACAAGCATTTGTGAGCTATTATGGGGATAATTGTTTAGAGGACTATAGAGAGCAAAACCAGTCACCAGAACCAGAAGCTGCAAAAAAGTCCAATTCAGGTTTGATGCTTGGGAAAAGCTTCTTGATTATTAGGGTTGTCTCAAGGTGGAATGACCTGCTTCAAGAGTGGTCAAAAACCACTAGGAATCCCTTCCTAGGAGATTCTCAAGCAGAGGCTGGACAATCACCTCTCTCTCTCTCTCTCTCTCTCTCTCTCTCTCTCTCTCTCTCTCTCT
>JAJPUD010000003.1:1663157-1679695 GCA_023553655.1 Myrmecobius fasciatus
CTTAGGCAATTGGGGTTAAGTGACTTGCCCAGGGTCACACAGCTAGGGAATGTTAAGTGTCTGAGACCAAATTTGAACTCAGGTCCTCCTGACTTCAGGGCTGGTGCTCTATCCACTGCGCCATCTAGCTGCCCCCAATCACTTCTCTCTTAATAGTGAGAATTCCTTTCACAATTCTTATTTATAGATGAAGAAAATATAGGCTGAGCTTTGAACTCATTTACCAAAGGTTACCCATAGTGAGACTGGCCTTTGAACCCTTGCTTTCTGACTGTAAATACACTGTTCCTTCCATTTTCTGTTCTGAATCTTTTAAATACTTGTGATTCCAAATGAACCAGATTTTAATTCTAATTCTGATTAATATTGCTTTGAAATTGGTTTAGAGCTTGTGACTTCCTATCGCCTTTAGGAAGAAAAATAAAGTCTGTTGTTTGATAGTCTGGCTTTAACCTCTCCAGACTTAATTCAAATTCATTCTGTGTTCTAATTTTTGTGATCTACCGGCTAGTCTCAGTAAACAGTCTTGCCGTCCACTCTAGCTGGAGTGCCTTCTCTCTTCACCTTTGAATCATGGAGTCCTTGGCTCCTTTCAAGGTTCAGCTCAGGGGCCACAAGTCCTTTCCTGATGGAACTGGCCAGTGCTCTCCTTCTCTCACTTCCTATTACTTTGTCTATCTGTATATATTTTTATTCTCCTCTTTTTAGTAAAACATAAGCCCTTGGCAGGCAGGGACTGTATGGTTTTGTCTTTGGATACCTAAGGAATAGCCCGGCCACTTGTGGGGAGTAGCCAGTTAATAAATGCTGGTCAAATGGCGTTTTAAAAATGAAATTTGATTCTGAAATTGAATGCGGGGAAGGGGGGGAGCAGAGGAGAGGGGGAAACCATTCTTGATAGAGCAGTGTTACACTCAGATTTTTGTTTGTTCTCCAACCATCAGACAAAAGTGTATCTCTCTCCTTTCTCACCTGGCGGATTTGGAATATTTTTGTGGCTGCAGTGATAAAAGGACAAATGGAAGTCATTGCCCAGAAGACATCAGAGGCATTCAGAGAGCCGGGAGCACTTGACATTCCAGTTCTTGGGACTGAAAGTACCTTTGTGTTAAACTGTGTTACCAGGCCTTTATTGAAAATGCACATATATCAGTGGGATAAAAAGCCTTTTGATACATGGAGTCCAGAACTGGAGTCGTTTTTACTAGGCTATCACAACATCCTGGAAGCCGGGTGCCAAAGCAGCTTTTAAAAAATTCATTCATTAATTTTTTTTTATGAAACAGCTTTTGTTGCCTTGGAGAGGGACAGATGCACTCTTGTGGCTTAGCATCAGAGTATTCCCTGTGCGTTACGATCCCTTTATTAAGCACAAATGACAGAAACAACATTCCTCTCAAGTTGAGCTGTTGCTCACTACCTACCTGCTAAGAGTTTTAGCAACTTCAAGATTTACTCAGTGACCTGTGGTTTTATTAAAAAAAAGACATTTTCTTTCCCATCTGTCTATAGAGAAAGAGGCAACATGGAGAGCACACTGGACTGGTTCTGTCATGATGGAAATTCTCTGCATCGGTGAGCCTTAGTTTCATCCTCTGTAAAATGGAGCCAATGGTAATTGCACTTTCTACCTCACAGGATCCTAATGATCAAATGAGACAATTTGAAAGGCATCATGGGACTTTCAGAGTTGTAAATGGTCTTGGAGATAATCCAATCGGAATCTCTGATTTTACAGATGAGGAAACAGAACTTGGTTAGATGGGCATCTTTTAACCAATGTCATTGAGATTCTAATTTTTGAAATTGTCATTTCAAATCCAGAAGTCTCTCTCCTTCATTCTTATTTTTTCTTAAGTTTTTTTTTAATTCTATCTTTTTTTAGATTGCCTTGATTTTCTAGTGCAAGTTGTCTCAAAAGTCTTAGTGCAATCTTAAATTATTAAAAACTGGAGTAAGACTTTTGGAAACACCCTGTACTATCTTCCCCTAGAGATTTATCTCTTGTAACATGGAATAAAAAAGACAGAGGGCAAGATGGGGGAAAATAAAATAGCATTCGGCAAAACTAACCAATACATCAAACCAATGGCAGGTGTCACTTGCAAGCTCTCCTCAGTAAAAGTGACCTAATAGCTGTTCCCAAAACATGGCATCTCATTTTCCATGCCCATACCTTTGTATAGATGGCATGCTTATGTCCTCCCTTCTTCCCTCTGTCTCACTCACTCATAAACTTTTGAAAGCAGCCCCATTTAAATGTTCTCTCTTGAGAAGTCTTTCCTGATCCCCTCTCCCCTCTTCTCCTCCACCCACCCCTATGAAGCCCCCATGATAAGTGCTGGAAATTACCTTGAATCACTTAGTTCACACCTGGCATTTAGTGATCTGTGTACCTGTTGCAAACTCTTCCTTCTAACCCCAATAGAATGTGAACTCATTGTGGGCAAAGACTTATTCATTCGTTTATTTTTATCCTTCCATCCGTAGTGCTTAGCACATGATCTGGGGCTTAGTTGGTGTTTAATTAATAATAATTAATAAATAATAATCTGACATTTATTGGTTAATAGGCACTTAAGAAATATCCAAGTGAATGGATTTACATTTCTAGTACACTGCTGATTATCAGTTGTCTTTATGAATTCAGAGAAACCTGCATCCTCCCTTCCTCATCTTATTTCAAGTAGAAAGTCCACTTTTAGCAAATGGCTACTGAAAGCACAAAACCTAAAGTTTTGATGAGATGAGGGCCTTTTTTTTTCTCACAGGGGCTTTTTAAACCCTGGCTTTGCCTCTCCTCCTCATGCACCATTTTTAAGTCATAAAGAAGATGATGAAAGACCTCTGTCTTCCTGTAGGGCCACGTAGAGGCACTTTCATTCTTGTATTTCTTGAAAAGATGAAAGGTATAATGAGTATACTATAAATGATTGAATGAGCTCCCAGTCAATTGCTCTGAACTATATATTAATCCCACTTTCAATGCAGAATGGAAGATGTCCCATGGTTCATTTAGTTACCAAGTAGTAGGCACTTCTCTTCTGTTATTCTCCCGAATTATAAGGAACTGTAAATATTTTAATATATAAAATAAATGCAATAAAATGCTAGGCTGCAAAGCCAAGTTTCTCTTTTGGTAATAGAAAAAGATTAACTTCAAGGATGAATTGCAAGCTTGTTCTTCACTCAAAAATGAGATTAAAATTTTTTTTGACTTCTCATCTAGAGACCTTTCTTTTTCCTTTTTTTCTTGAAACTCTCCTTTGGCAAGATATATTTTTAAAGGACTTTTTTTGTGTGAAATAAATGTAAGAATTGTCAATAAGTGTGAAAAGGATAGGGTAATTTCCAGTTTGTGTTATCATAGTCTTATTTTTCTCCTTGCCGCTCATTTACTCATTTCTTTTATTTATGCATTATGTGCTATTCACTTCTCTGAAAACCACTATGTTAGGCACTAGACAAAATACTAAAATAAATAAAACATCCTCCCATCTTCAAAGAGCTTATAGTCCAGTAACAGTGATAAAAACATTTCCTAAGAAAAATGTACCAAGTTCACATGCTCCCATCCAGTAATTGTAAGGCTTGGGAGAAAGCTTCTGAGTTAAATTGCATGTGAGATATATCTGTCATTGACAAGGTCTTTGTGTCATGGCAAAAATAGATGCTCTTGAAATAGCAATGAGTAGCTGAGTTTTGGACCTGTCAGACTGATCCCGGTCAGAGAAATAAGAAGGTCTTCCAGGATGGCCAGAGCTATATTTTGGTTTCATTCAGGTCTTGTGTTAAGTGCCTGTTGAACCTTCTAAGTTCTGTTCTAGAAATCAAGACATACTCATGCTTCTTAAATACCGCCCCCCCCCCAAAAAATAAACTTTGAGGATGCATATTATGATTTTATCAATTTTTCTCCATAGCCCCTTTCTCTAGCATAAATCTGTAGAATTAAAAGTTATCAATCTTAATATATGATATATCTGCGTATATCCATATGTGTTAAATATATATGTATATATATATATATATAATATACATACACACATATATATGTATATATACTTTTTATCTATTCTAAAGTTTCTGGAAGTTTTATTATTTCTGGGAGTCTGTCATCAATCAGAGTCTGTCATTAATCAATCAGCCAACAAGCATTTATTAATTGCTTATTATATACAAGGAACTATGCTAAGCACTGGAATACAAAGGTGAACTCACTGCCATTATGTGGCTTATTCTACTAGGGAGGACAATCTGTAGGTATATATACAGAATAGAAGCAAAATGAATAGTTTTAATTTTAGTTTTAGGCAAAATGAATAGTTTTAGGTAGTTTTAGGAAGGAAAGCTTTAATTACTGGAGGAATAGAAAAATCTCCTTTCATGTAAAAGCATGAGCTAGATCTCAAAAAGAAATCAAGAATTCCAAGAGGCATTCTAGGCTTCAAGTAGAGCCAGTTTAAAGGCATGTTGAGGAGAGACGGCATGTTGATATGAGGAAGAGCAAGTAGACCAACCGAGTTGGGTTCCGATCCCATAGAGAATAGAGAAGGGAACCTATAGAGATATCTAGGAAGCATGAGAAGGCAGGAAAAGTAAGAATAGGTCAAGATGTAAGATATTTAAAAGTCCAAAAGAAGGTTTTATTGGATTCCTAGTAGCTGGGATTATTTTCTTGCTTTCTTTTTCAGTGTATATATGTATAGGTGGCAAAGTGGGTGGGTGAAATGAGAGTAGGGTGGGAGAGCAGCTTTATTTACTTTTCTTTCTCATTCCCAAAATGGAATTACAAGTAATATCTTTGAGGTTTAACTTCAGTTTCACTGATCCTGAAGGGAATCTTTTAGGGATCCTGCAGGGCATCTATACATAGCCAGATGTTACTAATGGAAGTATTTGGAAAATAATCAAAGAGGATCTACTGTGGCAATATGTCTTGTGTACTAATATGACAATCAGAGAGGAAGAGTGACATCATTTGGGAAGGAATTCTGGATATAGGTGAACATTTGGATGATTACAGAGTCTTAGAAGGCGATAGGTCCTCAGAGACCATCTGGCATAAGTCACACCTGAAAAAAAAACTCTGATTCTCTATCATTCATTGTCATCCAGTAAAGATTTGAATAGCTCTAAAAAGGAGGAACTCATGGTCTCCCAAAGAAACAATGCCATTTGTGGACAACTCTAATTGGTAGTAAGTCCCTTCTTTCTTCCTTTCCTTTCTTGCAGGAGGGGTGTATTATTACTTGATCTGAAAGATAGGGAGTCAAGCCACTGAATATGTTTTCCTCCAGTTTCTTCAACTGAAATATGAGAATAATAATATCAATTTCACAGAGTTGTGAGGATCGAATGAGAATGTGCCCATCACAGTGTTTGGCACTTAATAGATGCTTTTAAAAAACATGTTCCCTTTTTTTCCTTCTCATATTGAACTTTCCCATCATGGGGTAAGCTACACTCTGGTTGACTTAGGCAGTGAAGAGGAGCCCTAAAAACCCAAGTTCCATAGGGAGGATGCCCTAGATCTGCACAGCACTCATCTGTCATGTAGGAATGAGGGTTCATTTCTCCCTGCCTTTTATTTGCCTTATTTTTTCCCTTGCTTTTCCCCATTGCCCAGCAAAGAAGGAAGGAAATCATGCAATTTCTTTCTTCCCCTCCCCATATCATGTCTGTAAGACTCTATCGAGAACTGTTATCTCCTAAAGGGTTATTGTTTCATTTACTTGACATGCCTACAATACTATATTAAAAGCTGGAGAGTTATTTGATTCTATACCAATTCCACAGACTTGAATGCATGTGATGAGTTTAGGAAAGGAAGGAGAACAAATGCAGAAGGGAAACATGTTTAAATTATTGAGGATCTATAAATCCAACTTGGATCTGCTAGAGAATCTGGCTGGGGGTTCACAACCTACATATATAGAAAGGATGGGAGTGCAGGAGACAGATGAAAACAATAATTTGTCAGCAACATTCCCCCTGATATGAGAGCCAGCTGAAAGAACACTGGGAGAAGTGGAGCATGTGAGTTTGGCAGGAGTGGCCAGTTTGGTTCTTTAGCTTTGAAAGGAAAAATCACACCTCTAGAGGGGAGTGGATTTTAGGAAAGGTCTTATCTCCACAAAGGAATGAGGGTGGGAGCAGACTTGGAGTAAAATACTGGGGAAAAAACCACACCCCTCTATATTAAAGGTATCAATAAAAGAGAAAAGAAGCCCATGTGCAAAGCATCTCTTCAGAGAGGACTATTTTTTTTTTGCCTTTTTTTTCTAGCTCTTTCAACTTTTTAGCAGCTTTACTAAGGGGAGGTCCTCCTCCCCTTATAGTATATAGTATATAGTTATATACTATATAGCATATAGTATACTATATATAGTTATATACTACATAGCATATAGTATACTATATATAGTTATATAGCATATATACTATAACTGGTGAAATCAGTTGGAAAATGGAATATTTTTGTACTGTATGCCATGGTGAAAGGGGAAGTTCCAGAGAATATTGGGAAGATTTCTATGAACTGATGCAGAAGGAAATGAATCGAACTAGGAGAACAATTTGTATAATGAAAACATTCTAGAGAAAAATGACTATCAGAGCTTTAGAACTCTGGTCAATGTCATGATAAACCAAAAGTCCAAAAGAACAGAACTGAAATATTCCACTCACTTCCTGACACAGAGATGATGAACTGAAAATGCAGAAAGAGACAAACATTTTTGGACATGGTTATAGTAGGAATCCGCTTTGCTGACTATGTGGATATGCATTGCTTCCCCCCTCCCCTCACCAAGATTTAAAAAAAACTGCTTGGGGGAGGGTAGTGAGAGAAAGAGATAATAAATATAAAAATAAATAAGTTAAAAAAAGAGAACAACATATATAAAAAAAGAAAGTCACATTTCTGTAAGGGGAGAAAGAATTCTTCCCCTGATCAAGCTAAGGATGATTTACAATTCAGCTTCTCTTGCTCATCATGACCACTTAATGGGAGGGTTGCAAATCAGTGAATCCAGAATCTTATCAGAGTGGGTATTCCATCAAGGCAGATCACCATCCCTTCATGCTTCTTCATTCTGTGTAAATTGCGACCACATTCTCCCACAGATTCTTTTTTAGAACAGCTAATCAATATGTAGCAGTTATTCCTAAACATTTTTTGGTGATCAGTATAATCCTGAGACTGTTCATGTGTTACTCAAGATATATGCTCATAATTGTTTAACAACTGGCTCTCTGGGGGGGGGGAAGTACATGCATGATACACTTTTAAATTTAAGGCATGTTATTAACATTTTATCCATCACTTTCTTAAGTACAGACGTTAAAAAATTTGACAAGTCAAGCTTTAACTTGTAATGTTCCAATTTCCAAGATTCAAATAATTATACTAAAATTTACCAATTGGCTCTCATGTGCCAGGACAGACTGGCTCCAGTATATCCCTTGTTATCTCTGCAGGATGAATTTATTCTGTGTATTTTTGCTTTAGTTGAGCTCACAGACTCCTAGATTTAGAGTTAGGAAAGATATCAAAGGCAAACAGTCCAGCCCTCTTTCATCTTACAAATGAAGACCTTGAATTGAAGGCAGGCTAAGTGATTTGCTCAAACCAGCACAGGCAGGAACATCCAGATCTCTCCTTTACTTCATTGTCCTAAAGTTCATTTCTACCTCTTCTTTGACATAAGGGAAAGGTTCAAAACACAATGGCTATATTGCCATTGGTGATGACTAGTTCATTAGAAAATGTTGGCAGGGCTCAGTCTGGGGTCCTTCTTCCATTTTCATCTATTGCGGCTCTTGAGGTGATTTCCAAGAAAGTCCAGCTCATGCTGTACTGGTGACTATAGGTTCTCCAAAGCAATGTCAGCAGAACATCAACGCTGGATACTTCCATTTCCAAAATCATGGCAGTAGTGTGGAAAAATGGTGGTTGATGGTAAAAAACAAGAGCCAATACACATTCATTTCCCTTTTATTTCTCCATGCATGTTATCTTTGCCTAGTTGGTCTACAGGCTTCAACAAAGGGATCCATGGCACTAAAAAAGTTCAAAACGACTGAACTGGAGGAAAATATAGGATCTCAGATGTCAATCTGAAAGAGACCTTTGAGGCTGTTGAAACTTTAGCCTTTCATTTTAAAAATGAGGGAATTGAGACTCAAGAATATTTAAACGACTTGCTCTAGATTCAAGGCAGTTTGCTGAAAGAACAGTGATCAAGTCAGACCTAAACTTCACGGTAGAACTTTGGCCACTTTATGGAAGATGGTGTGGTATCTTTGTTTCCATAGTGTTGGACACATAGTAGGCAACTAATAAATGCAGGTCTCACAGTACGATCAGGGCTGGCATGGCCCCCAAGAGAGCATCTGTCCAATCCCTTCATTTTATTTTATTTTTTTTCCTGAATTTTAACACCAAAAAGAGAACATTTCCATACACATAGAAGAATACAAAAGGAGGATTGCATATGAGATGAGATATCTCCATTTCAGAGTACTTGCTTTTGGGAAAAAAAAGAAGTACATAATAAATTCCACATGTTACTTTCCAAAATATTGTTTTTGTCTGTACTTTCTTCTAAACTTCCTTCTGTTTCTTGTGTGCTTTTGAAAAATGTTTCATTGGTCTTTTTTCGGATATTATTATTGCTAAATCCTCCTTTTCTGTAATTCTTCCAAGTTAAAAATCTAAAGAAAAAAAAACCCTAATAATAAATAAAGTTAAGCAAAATAAATCCTCCTCATTACCGCATCCAAAAATGTAAGCCTGGAGCTCAGTATCTCTCTGGAGGCAGAACTGTTTGCTGAGCCACAGAGCTACAAAATAATTTTGTCAGGGTCACGTGGTTAGTCCTCAGGTCTTGTGCCTGCAAATTCACCAGGCTTTCCATTGTACCACTCTGCCTTCCCACTCACCCAGATGCCCTATTCCTCCTAGGGGAAAAGGTGAGACAATGTCCCTTGGCTTTTGGGTTCAACCCTATTCTTCTTCCTGTATTGGATGGTTAGAAACACAATCACCTAAAGACAAAAAGGTTCCTGTCACTCTTGGATCCATGTAGCTTCTAAAGCAAATGAGTGTCTACAGTCTGTCCTCTAGATCAGGGGTTCTTGGGTGTCACAGACCCCTTGGGAATCTTGCTGGAGCCATGGACCCCTTCTCAGAGACTGTTTTTAAACAATTAAAGGAAACATACATTTTTAGTTAGGGGTTTAGTGAAATGAAGATGCCATTTCCCCCTCATCCAAGTTCACAGTTTCCTTGCGATGGTACGTGGACCCCAGGCTAAGAGCCCTCTCTTTACAGGAATACTGGGCCATACTAATGAAAAAGCCCATCCCTGGACGCTGAGCAGATCCACAATGAAACTGCTCTCAAGCTACGGGGACTCCTTAAAAAACATTGCACACAGGAGAAGCCTGATTGCTAGTAAAGCTCCCTTGCAAATGAGTGACACGGCTGCTGAATTTTTTAAAAGAAGGCTGTGCTCCCTGGGACAAACAGCTGCCACCATGTGTTCGACCCAAGCATTAGCCTGCCAGAAGTCCTGCTGGTGAATGATAGGCTAACCTGGGCAATCCTTCCTGGAATACTTTCTGGAAGGATTTGGGACTGAATGTCAATGCATCAGTAAATAAAATGCCTTTCTCCCCTTCCCTCCCTCTTTCTCTCTGTCTACACCTTTCCCATCCTGTCTCTATTTTTCTGTTTCCATCTCTCTCCGTCTCTGTCTATGTCTGTCTTTTCTGTCTGTCTCTCTCTCCCTCGTCTCTGTGTCTCTGTCTCTGTCTCCATCTTTCTCTCTCTCTTTCTCTCTGTCTCTATCTCCATCTCTCTTGGTCTCTCTGCGTCTGTTTCTGTGTATGTCTCCATCTCTCTCAGTCTCTCTCTGTGTTTCTGCGTCTGTCTCTGTCTCTCTGTTTCTGTCTCTGTCTCAATCTCTCTTGGTATCTGTCTCTGTGTCTGTCTTTTCTGTCTGTCTCTATCTGCTTGTCTCTGTCTCTCTCTCATCTCTGTTTCTCTCTGTCTCTATCTCCATCTCTCTCAGTCTCTCTGTGTCTGTTTCTGCGTCTGTCTCTGTCTGTCTCTGTCTCTCTGTTTCTGTGTCTGTCTCAATCTCTCTCGGTCTCTGTCTCTGTGTCTGTCTTTTCTGTCTGTCTCTCTATCTGCTTGTTTCTGTCTCTCTCTCATCTCTGTGTCTGTCTCTGTCTCTATCTCCATCTCTCTTGGTCTCTCTGTGTCTGTTTCTGTGTCTGTCTCTGTCTGTCTGTTTCTCTCTGTCTCCATCTCTCTTGGTCTCTCTGTCTCTTGTGTCTTTTCTGTCTGTCTCTTTATCTGCCTGTCTCTGTCTCTCTCTCATCTCTCTGTCTCTATCTCCATCTCTCTCAGTCTCTCTGTGTCTGTCTCTGTCTGTGTCTGTCTCTCTGTTTCTCATTGTCTCTCTGTGCCTATCTCCATCTCTCTTGGTTTCTCTTTCTGTCTCTGTTTCTGTGTCTGTCTCTGTCCCACTCTCTCACATCTTCTTTCTCCCTCCCTTTCCCTTTCACTCCCCCACCCTTTCTTCCCCATCTTGTGCTTTATATTCCCATCAACATTCAAGCACAGACTAGAGCTGCTTGGCGACATACAGCTCTGGCCCTTCTCCCTCTTAAAAGACTGAATTAGTCCAACAGCAAATGGCATTTCAGAATGAGCCACTGAAAATCAAAGTAATTATGGGTGCCAGTGGGACCTTTTTGAAAGTGGCAAGAGGCTCCTAATTGACCCGGGTTGAATTTGCTGGAATGAGCTGTGCTACTGTTGCATGTTGGTTAAAACTTGAAGAAAGCCATTCTCATTGGAAGTCATGAGCTAATAGCGGTCTGCTATTCTTACAAAATGGCAAGGTCTCAATTTGCTTGATTAAGCCTTGCATCAATGACCAAGGCATGCTGTGGTAAGAAGCCCATGGCTTCCGTCTTTCAGAAATTCTGACGTTAAGTACTGCTCTGTCAGATGTGAGGTCCACGCTTTGCAGGTAGAGCGCAGGAAGGTTTTCTCGGAGCTGGACACGGGTAGTGGTTAAATCACCGTGTCCTTTGGCAGAAGAAGAAGGGACAAGCCGGCCTGACGCCCTAATATTCTCTCCTCCTGCCCCAACTTTTAAAGGTACATTCTCCTGTTTCCTTCCAGGCTGGATTTCCTGTGGTTTAGTACTAAACAACGATGAAAAAATCTCAAATTTCATCAACGTGCACACTTCCTCCATCCAAAAGATCTCAATGTCTCCATGTCTTAGCTCATAGCTTCAGATTTAGAGCTGGAAGAAAATTTGGAGGCCATCTCTCTCAGCCATTTTGCTGATGGGAAAAATAAAACCCAGAGAGGTTGACTGTTCTCCATGGTCACATGACTGTGTGTCAGAGGCTGCAATGGAACCCATTTTCCTCACTCCAAGGTCAGTTCTCTTTCCTCTGCTGAGAAATTATAGTGTACTGAAAGAATAACACCAAAATTGTTGTTATTCAGTTGTTTTTCAGTCCTGTCTGACTCTTTGCGGCCCCAACTGGAGTTTTCTTGTCCAAGATACTGCAGTGACTTGCCATTTCCTTCTCCAACTCATTTTACAGATGAGGAAACTGAGGCAAACAGGGTGAAGTGATTAGCCCAGAGTCACGTAGCTCATAATGTCTGAGATTAGATTTGAACTCAGGAAGATGAGTCTTCCTGACTCTGTGCCTGGTGCTCTATCCACTGCAGTACCTAGCTGCAACTGCAAGAATGACAACCAAATCTATATAACATGAAAACTTCAGAGATTAAGAATGGCAACCAAATCTATATAACATGAGCACATCAGAGATTAAGGGCTGGAAGGGAAATCAGCCTCAAAATCATCTTTATGGAAGTTGAGTGAGGGGTTGCTGAGGTCACACAGAAAGTGACAGAGTTGTGATTTTAACTGAGATCTGATTTTTAAATGCAGTAATCTTTCTGGTGTGCTACACTGCTTTTCTTATTGCTGTGCAACAATTAAAACAAAAAAGAATCCGTCGCTTGGTAGCTCACTTTCTGCACATGAGAATGAAGCATAATCTGTCCATCAACGGGTCTGTGCCTGAAGCTTTTCAATTTTGGTAGGACCTGGCTTAGGCTTGGAATGGCCATCTCCATTCCATGTGGCAATATCAGAGAAAGACATCTGTGGAGGGTCATAGGGTTTCAGAGTCTGGAGAAACCTCACAGATTATCCTGATCTAACCTCTCCATTTTGGACATGGAGGCAACTGAGGCTAAATAACCAGCTAAGGTCCCATCTCTAGTTGGTGGCAGAATTTGGACCAGAACACCCAACTTCAGACCCTCAGTCCAGTCCTGGTATCTAGGAGGGAAAAAGAGAGAAGGGAGGGAGGCAGTGATCAACCACTTTGTCCAAAGGGAGCCCATCTCAGACCCAAAGGGCGCCCATTTCAGATCCAGTCAATTGGGTGCCTTGAGACAGGAATGAGAATCTCCCACATTAACAGAAGGTGGTAAGTGGTAGGTATTTTGTTGTTTGTGGTTGTTGTTTGTCCTTTGTTCTGGAAGAGACCCATGGTATCAGGAAGGTGAAGCCATAACATGCAACTGAACTGGATAGAAATGAGGGAGGGCTGTGCAAGGTCACCTGCCTCACTTTCTCCTCCCGAGCCATCTGGGTCTAGTGGCCAGATATAGATCAGGATGACTGGAAGTGGCAAATATTTATGAGTCATCTGAAAAAGCTAGCAGAGTCCAAATTGAGAAAATGGCAGAGAAGTTCAAGAAAGGAGGTAATAACCAGACTACATTCATAACTTTGTTGTCCTGTAGCACAAATGTGGTAAAACAATTAACAATCCTTTAGATTTTCAGAAAGAAAAAAATTAAAGACCTCATGAGAGCCAACAGGTTATCAGAAGAAAAGGAAAACAGGAATTGAATTGAATTTAAATACATTTTGTATTTGATTTTTCTGCACACATGTTTTCCCTTAGTAGAATGGTAAAACTCCCTGAAGGTGGGAATTGTTTTATTTTTCTCTTTGTATCTCTAGCATACAGCACAGTGCCTGGCACAGAATTGGTGTTTGATGAATTCTAATTGGATTAATGAGTTTTGTCATGCTGTGATGGATAAACTAATGAAATTAAGGAAGCCTAATCCAGGTATACATTCATTTGTTCCCTATTATAGGACTTCTTGACCTTCCTGAATTTCCTTTAAATCTTTTTCAGTTTCTATTCATCCATCCATCTGCCCATTCATCATCCATCCACATATCCTCCATCCATCCATCCATTGTATTTATATCAATTTATCAATCAGCAAACAAGAATTTAGTAAGAGGCTGCTATGTGCCAGTCATTGTGTTAGGTGATGGGTAAAAATCTAAAGTTTCTGCCCTTACGCAGCTTACATTTACTGAGAGAGTTAGCACATTTTGCATAAAATATATACAAAATCGATAAATACACAAAACACATTTGAAGGAATACGAAGGTTCAACATAAAGTGGGAGATGGGAAGGGAATGCACCCCAGGCATGGGGGGATAGCCTGTGCAAAGGCATGGAGGTGGTAGAGGGAGTGTCAAGAATAAGAAATGACAAGAAAGCTGAACCACAATATTGGGGAATAATGCAGAATAAGTCTGAAAAGGCAACTTGGAAACAGATTGTCAAAGGCTTTAAATGTCAGACAGAGTGTTCTGTATTTAACCTAGAAGTAATTGGGAGTCATTAAGTTTATTGACATGTTCAAACCTATGCTTTAGGAAAATAACCTGACAACTGTGGGAAAGATGGACTGGAATGGAGAAAGACTTGAGCCCAAGTGGGAGCCCTTATCGGAGTCCGGATAAGAAGCTGAACTAGCTGGTGTCCAGGGACAGTTGGACCTAGATTTCTCTCTGTGCCATACTGTAGAGATGTCACTATGATGTATATGAACGTCCTGGCTGACGTCCTCAAAATATCAACAATGTAAAGGAGTGAGGAAAATTCGAGGTTCTCATCTCATTGAGCTCCAAAGTAATCTTCCAGTAATCTTAGCCACAAGGAAGTTGGGTACCATTGATGAATTTGAGATCTCTGATGACCACAGAATAAGAAGGATTATTGTGAACCTCCTGGGCTGATTAAATAAGTGTGGTGCAATTAGCTTCAGATAGGATGTTCAGTGGAAAGATAAGAAAAAGCAGCAGAATGATATGCTATCGTTCCATCAATTTGGGCTCATTGTGCTTCAACCAGCATAATAGGCCACAAGGAAGCAACAACAAAAACACATGCAAAACATCCTGGAATTTTTTTTTTCCAAGGGCGTGAAACATGCTTACAAATAAAATGCTCCAATGTGAGGAAATGAAAAGGATGGGAGCAGTATAGGAGACAAAACTGGAACTGATTGGGGATGTGGTGAGGACAATGAGGAGTTGGAAATAATTCTGAGGCTATGAGACTTAGCAACTAGAAGGATGGTGGTACCCTCTACGGAAATAAGGACGTTTGGAAGAGGGATAAGTAATGGAGGAAAGATGGTGAGTTCTCTTTTGGACCTAATGAGGTTGAAATTTTTATGAGACACTACTTAGACCTGAGTTGAGATGATAATTGAATTCATGGGACCTGGTTGGGACAGAGAGAGAGAGAGAGAGAGAGAGAGAGAGAGAGAGAGAGAGAGACAGAGACAGAGAGAGACAGAGACAGAGAGACAGAGACAGAGAGAGACTGAGACAGAGAGACAGAGACAGAGAGACAGAGACACATAGACATATACAGAGACAGAGACAGAAAGAGAGAGAGACAAAGAGAGAGAGAAGAGAGAAGAGAGAGAGAGAGGTATACACAGAGATAAGTGACAGAGACAGAGACAAGGACTGAAAAAGAGAGAGAGACAGAGAGAGAAGAGAGAAGAGAGAGAGAGAGAAGAGAGAGACACAGAGAGAAGAGAGAGAGACAGAGAGAGACAGAGAGAAGAGAGAGGAGAGAGAGAGAGAGAGAGAGAGAGAGAGAGAGAGAGAGAGAGAAAGAGAGAGACAGAGAGACAGAGAGACAGAGAGAAGAGAGAGGGGAGAGAGAGAGAGAGAGAGAGAGAGACAGAGAGAGAGAGAGAGAGAAAGATATACATAGAGATAAGTGAGAGAGACAGAAACAAGGACTGAAAGAGAGAGAGAGAGACAAAGAGACACACACAGTTTAAAGAGATATGAAAAAAGAACTTAGGGTAGAAACTTGGGGGCAATACTTATGAGGTCATCTGATAGCTACGTTAGTCCCCATCCACTGTGGCCCCCAGCTCTTAAAGTAGGAGCAATACGGAGTCACCATACAACATAACTTAAAAAATAGTCTTGATCCTGTTTAAACCTTATTGTCATTTTTCCTGCTTAATCCCTTTCTTCCCCTTATTGATGAAGTTGATTTAATCACATCTCACATACACCGGCAGCCCCATGCACAGACGAGTTAGTTAATGTGACATTTCTGGTGTCTTACAAGGCTCAATCCATGGCATAGGGTGCTCATGACATTACAGAGAAGATATATCAGAGAATGGACTAAATGAGAATAATTTCTCTAATCTCTGAATCTATATGGCTTTTCATCTTACCAAAACAGTGTTTTTTTTAAGATCTGAAAATGCCTAAGAGAAAGATGATCTCCCTCCCTCCATTCCCTTCACCCAGAGCTGGTCTCTGGGCTTCTCCTCAGCCACTTAATCTCCCTGTACCACAGCTATTTCTTTGGAGCCTTCCTCCTCACAAGGAAGGGCAGCAATGGGCAACACGTGGAAAGAGGTGCTGGATTTCAGAATCATCCCTTTGGCAGCTGTGTTGGAGGGATTGGAGAGGGAGGAAGATGGAAGGTTGCATATGGGAAACTCTTAAATTCTCGGATTATGACAACCATCAAGTTCCCTCCACTGACATAATAACTCACTTTTCCTCAATGAAATGATCAAGTCACCAAATTCAGTTCAAGTACATTCAGTAGGCATTTAATTACCTACTTGTGCATGGAACTATGGGGGACATGAGGACAAAATCAACACAATCTCTGTCCTGAAGGATCTTGCTAATTAGTACAATGAATAGAACTTTGGATCCAAAGTCAAGAAGACCTTCATTTAAATCTAGCTCAGACGATTAATAGCTGTGGGACACTGGACAAATCACTTGACCTCTGCCTGCCTCAATTTCTTCATTGGCAAAATAAGGTAATAATAGCACCTACTTTCCAGGATTGTTGTGAGAACCAGTCAGTAAGTTAGTCAGTTAATAAGCTTTCAGGCACCTTCCCTTAAGAAGCTCATAATTTAATGGAGAAGATAATATTCAAACAAATCTACAGAAACAAAATGGGAAATCATCGAGAGGGAAGGCACTGAAATTGTTAGGAATTGTAGAATTCTTGTACAAGGTGGGATTTTTGTTGGGGTCTGAGAGGTGGAGAGAGAGAAAGAGAGAGAGAGAGAGAGAGAGAGAGAGAGAGAGAGAGAGAGAGAGA
>JAJPUD010000003.1:1679705-1707569 GCA_023553655.1 Myrmecobius fasciatus
AGAGAGAGAGAGAGAGAGAGAGAGAGAGAGAGAGAGAGAGAGAGAGAAAGAGAGAGAGAGAGAGAGAGAGAGAGAGAGAGAGAGAGAGAGAGAGAAAGCAGTCCAGATATGGGGGACATATAGGAAAAATGCCCTGAGTCAAGATATGGGGGTGCCTTGTTTCCAGAGCAGCACAGGGGCCAGGGTCACCTAATCAAAGAATACACTTTGTGTAATTGTTCTTTATGAATGTGTGTGTGTGTGTGGGGGGGCGCGTGTGTGTGTGTTTATGTGATGACATGGTTGGACCCATGTTTTGGGAAAATCACATGGGTGACTGAATGGAGGATGGATTGGAGTAGGGAAAAACCTGAATCAGGCAGACCTACCAGCAGGCTATTGCAATAGTCTAGACTAGGGGGTCCTGTACTAGAGTGGTGACTGTGTCAGAGGAGAAAAGGGGACATATTTGAGAGATGCTGCCATGGAAAAATTCATAGGCCTTGACAACAGATTTGACATGAGAGACAGTAAGGATGACAGATTGATTATGAGCCTGGGGGAGTGGGAGGATGATGGTACCCTTAAATAGTCACAGGGAAGTTTGAAAGATAACGAGATCGGTTTTAAACATGTTGGGTTTCAGATATCTACTGGACATCCACTTTGAGATTTCTGAAAGACAGTTGGAGATGTGAGACTGGAGGTCAGACAACAGGTTCAGGCTGGGAAAATTGGTTTGAGAATCATCAGTACAGAGGATAAAATCTGATAAGGTAAAACGAGATAATATTTGTAGATGTTTTGCTAACCTTAAAGGGCTATACAAACATTGACTATTATTGCTGTTATTACTAATATTTCCACAGTAAATGCCAATGATATGAAAAAGTTATACCAAGTAATTTAAAGAGAGAGAAATCACAAACAATTTGGAAAGTTGGTGACGCAAAGCCACAGATGGATTATTGGATTTAGAGGTGGAAGGGAATCTAAACCAAGTCCCTCATGTAACAAAGGCAAAAACTGAGGTGTGGAGAGCAACTTCCCCAAACTTATACAGGTAATAAGTCATCAGTTCATGTGAGAAGAGGTACATGAGTTGTGTTCTGAAGATGGCCAGAGCTTCTAAAAGGTAGAGGTGAGAAAAGGGTATATTCCAGACATTCTGATCAGAAGTTCATTTCTTTTTTTTTGCTGAGACAACTGGGGTTAAGTGACTTGCAAGGGATCACACAGCTGGGAAGTGTTAAGTGTCTGAGATTAGATTTGAACTCAGGTCCTCCTGACTTCAGGGCTAGTGCTCTAACCACTGCGCCACCTAGCTGCCCCTATTTCATTTTAAATGCATGGATTCCTGAAATAAATAACCATTTGTGGTTTTTTGATCTAATTAGCAAGAAATGGAAATCTTGAGAAGTCAGAGAAACCTCCAGAGTCCTGGCAAACCAGGTGAAAAATAATAAATCAGAATTTCAAGCACCCTCCCTGGCTGTCTTGTCAAACATCAAAGGAATGGAAATGAATCTAGGAGGTCAGCATTCATGAATCAAGTTTCCTCCTGATAGGTTTTTTTTATAGGCCTATAACAAAGCGGAATCCTGAAAAGTGTGGTAGGTAATGAGAATTTTGACAGACCCTTTAACTATGTGGAACTTGGAGGTGCCGCTATAATTCTGCTGCTTCAAATGAAAATTTCAAGTGTTTTCATTAGGTACAACAGCTGTTTCTATTACAAATAACAGATCTCGGAGGTAGTGATGTTGATACCAGCTTCTAGAGGGTTTAAAATGAGCACAGTCTCCTCGTACCAGCTCGTACAATTACGGTTTAAAATTTTTTTTTTTTCCTTTTTGCACATGCAAATGAACTCTATTGCACTAAGAGGAAATTGCTCCTGGAATTGTCTGAAAGTGATACTAGAATTCTTGGTAGATTCACATTAACCAAATTAAAAGCCCCTGGGAGAAATTGGACTCTCTGCTCTTTCTAATCCATAACATTTTCCTAAAGACTTTACAGGAACCTTGGTTTGGAAGCCTACGTTCATTACTAGGGCTCTTGGGAAAACGGGATGCTTCCCGAGTCACCTGCTACTGGGAGATGGAATAGGTGGCCCTGTCAGCTCCCATGAGCCCCTAACTTCTCCACCCTTTATGCTTTTGCCCTTTCCCTGACTTTCTGGGTATAGGGAAATGTGACTGGGAATGGGCTCTCTCTTCCAGTTTTCCCCAGAAAGTTAGGAGCTCAGAATTCTACTCTGCCACCAATGGAAGGAGAGCCTGAGGACTTAACAGATGGCTTCACCTAGGAAGATATGTGCAGGGATGTCTCACACACAGGCAGGTTAGAGGACTTCGGATGGGCTATGGTTTAAGGATTGCTTTGAAAGTTCCACGGTCTTTCCAAATCCCTTCCCTAAGACAGATGGATTAAAATTCCACTGAAAAAATTGAGCCTAACTTATTTATGTTAAACATTTTAATTTCTGGTAAAAAATAAAACTAACTTGGGGTGGGGAGAGTAATGTTGGAAATACAATGGAAAGAAGACAAGTTTTTGACTCCAGAGGAGCCAGGTTTAAATCCAGGTGGGGCTAGGTGGTGCAATGGATAGAGTGCTCAAGTTGGATACAGGAAGACCCATCTCCATGAGTTCAAATGTGGCTTTGGACACGTTCTAGCTGTGTGACCCTGGGCAAGGCAATTCACTCTGATTGCCTCAGTTTCCTCATCTGTCAAATGAATTGGAGAAGGAAATGGCAAACCAGCTCACTATCTTTGCCAAGACTACTCCAAACGGGGTCACAAAGAGTCAGATGTGACAGAAATGACTCAATTACCTTTATCTTTCCCATGAGGAAAATGAAGGGGTTATACCAGATGGGCTGTGAGGTTCCTTCTCATTCTAAATCTATCTTTTCTCGTCATAATTATTATCAGTCATTTCGATATGCATGAGTTTATAAGATCCATTTACACGTAAATGAGTTTTCAAAATTATCACAGGGTTTTAAGAGTTGGAAAGGACCTTAAAGCCTCTTTAGTCCTACTCCTTTATTTTAAAGATGAGAAAGTTGCAGCTCAGAGGGAACAGATGCCTTGTCCAGACTAGCAGGGCAGTAAATAATCCAGCAGGAATTGAAAGCCCATTCCTCTAACTCTAAATCCAGTGTTAATCTCACTGTACCATGGTAGCTCATCTTATCCTGAGAGCCCATTTAGATAGGAAAAAAGTTGAGGTCACTGAGCACTGCCAGTGGGTGGAGCAGGGGATCACCAGTGAGAAAAGAAAGGGGCAAAGGCTAGGAAGCTGGAAGTGCTTCATCTACTTCACATTTATGCCTTCAACCATTCCTGAGCAAAGGATGGGGCCCATTTCACATCAACCAGTCAATCAATAAGCATTTATTAGGCACCTACTAGGTGCCAGGCACTCTCCTAGGGACAAAAGAGCATCTCTTATTGCCCTGAAGGATCTTACAGTATGAGTCTATTTCTCTTTGTGTAATTCACACTGATGATCAATGGCCTTAGGCCACTTTCCAGATAACCAGGCTGGCCTAGTAGGTAAGACTTACTATGGAGGGGAAACTTGGGGTTGAATGAGAAATCCGAGCAGCAAAATCTCTTGTGTGAAATTATGCTCATTAATTAACATTTTCAGCTCTACTAGCTAGTGTTTAAACTCTCATGTACAAGTGACCAGAATCCTTCCACACTGTAGAGAACTTTTACTGCCTATAAATACTCTGATCGATTCCCAGAGGGTTGTGGTTTTGGAAGTGCAGGAGACTCTCGGTGTGAAAACTCCCTGCTCTGATGCAGATAGCAGCTCATCTATGCTTTCTAGACCAAGCACCAGCTGGGACCTCTTCTTAAGCAGCGGGTATCATATGAATCCCAGCAGCATGCTATTAAATTTCCCAAACAATGGAAAAAGTACTTTATAGGTACTAACATATAGTCTATAATCTCCAGCTAATGGGAAATGGAGGCATTAGTCTTTAGAAGGGTTAAGATTCAGTCATGGATCTGGACAAATTGATAGGATAATGGCAGAAGATATCAAGGGATCAATCAATCACTAAGCACTGGTTAAGTGTCTACTCTTTAAATGATATAAAGAAAAAACCCAAACTGAACCTATACCCTGCATTATATTTTAAAGAGAGAGATAATATGCATGTATAGTTATATATAAACTAGATATAAAATATCTATCTCTGTATAAATTATATAATAATTACCCAGTTATATAAATAATAAATATGTAATAAAATTATATAAAATAGATACAGAATACAGGGGGAAGGTACAACTATTGGCATCCTTGGCCGCTAGGGAGGAAAGGTGGTTCAGGAGATATTGCCTACTTCAGGTGAGAGAAACAGATTTTATGCACAGACATCTTCCTTTCCTCTCAGCCTCTATCAACATTTTGTATCTATCCATCCTTTGTATCTATCCTCCATCCTTTGCCCACATCCTCCTTTGTCCTCTCCCAATCATTCTGAATGCATCTGCCCATCACTGTATCTCCCATTGCTTCAACAATGCCCCCTTCAGTCTTTCTGGCCTCATAAATTTAAATCTCTTAAGACTGAATGTTCCCAGCTATCAACTTCAGACTTTTCTAGAGCTCTTAGTATTTCTGTCTTCTTCCCCCCCCGCAACAAAATAAAACAAAAAAAACTTCCTTTCTTGTATTTATTGATCAGTGGATATGCTAGGTCTCAAAGAATGGTGAACTGGAAGGGTACTTAGAAACTTTCTGGTAAGACCTCCTCATTTTATAAAACAGAGAACAGAGAGATGACACAAGTAGTTAGTGGTTGAGCAAGGATTTGAACCCAGATCCCGTGATCTCAAATTCAGCCCTCCGAGTTGGGTATTTTTTCCACTCAATCGACATACACGTCATTATCTTCTGCTCGGTTGTATTTTGGGAGTTTCACAATTATATGTACCAACAAAATCTTTTGAGACTTTAAGATATCCCCTACACTTCTGCCACACACCCCCAGCCCCCCACAGCATGCTGGTTGATTTAAAAGACAAATGAATATTTTGCTAGAATTTTGGGAAATTCTTTAAATAATTCAAATTCTAGTACGGGAGGTGACATGTTTGGGAGGTGAACAATGTTCACAACACACAGGGATTACATGTGAGATCTCCCCCAACATGTATTATATTATACATCCCATGCCATGCTATACTATGTTATACTATGCCATATTATATTATACCATATATATTATAGTTTACATATACTATACCATGCCATATCATGCTATACTATATTATACTATACTATACCATGTTGTTTTATATTATATTATGTTATGCTATATTTATTATATTCTGTTCTATTCTATTCTATTATGCTGTGCCATGCTATACTATATTATACTATGCCATATCATATAGCATATATATTATAGTTTATATATACCATACCATGCCATATCATGCTATACTATACTATACCATGTTATATTATATTACATTGTATTATATTATATTATGTTATTCTATGTTTATTATGTTATATTGCATTATATTATAATATATTATGCTATATTTATTATATTATGTTCTATTCTGTTCTATTCTATTCTATTATGCTAGGTCATGTCATGCCATGCTATACTATATTATACTATACCATATTATATTATACTATACTATGCTATATTATATTACATTGCATTATATTATAATATATTATGTTATGTTATATTTATTATATTATATTATGTACTATTCTATTATGCTACATCATGTCATGCCATGCTATACTATATTATACTATACCATATTATATTATACTATACTGTTATATTATATTACATTGCATTATAATACATTATGTTGTTATATTTATTATATTATATTCTGTTCTATTATGCTATGTCATGTCATGCTATGCTATACTATATTATACTATACCATATTATATTATACTATACTATGCTATATTATATTACATTGCATTATATTATAATATATTGTTATGTTATATTTATTATATTATATTATGTTCTATTCTATTATGCTATGTCATGTCATGCCATGCTATACTATATTACACCATGCCATGCCATGCCATACTATGTTATACTATACTATACTATACTATGTTATGGTATTGGAACAACTGTGCTGGGTTTGGAGTCAGGAAGACCTGAGTTCAAATCCAGTCTCAGATACTTACTAGTTGTGTGATCCTGGTAACTCACCTAATCTGTTTGCCTTAATCCATTGAAGAAGAAAAGGGCAAATCACTCCAGTATCTTTGCCAAGAAAAAGCTTAGACAGGATTGGCAGATTAAGCTCCAGAGTCACCAAGAGCTGGCCATGAATGAACAACAAGATGATATGTGATAGTAATATACAGTGTATTATGTAAGTACATACTGCATTATGTTGTGGAAACCCTATGGTATCACTAGGTCATAGTGTCGTATAGGATAAATGTGGACACATAGTGGACTTGGAAGGTAACCCCCAAAGGGGGCATTAGCAGCAGGGGCTCCTGGGAGAGACCTCTTTTAGAAGGAGTCTTGACAGCGATCAGGGAAGCCAGGAAGGACATGGTAGTGAGGATGGAAAATGCTGGGGATGGGGAATAGGCAGAGTCTGGAAATGGAGGCATGTGCGAGAGAAACAGCAGGGAGGCCTTCCTGGGCAACCCTCTGAGACTGAGTTTTAAACACTTGTAGATCTACACCAACCCAGGGCAGTTCCTCCCTGGGAGCTCCACACGTCCAGGTAAAAAAAAAAAAGGTCTGATTGACCAGCCTGACCTCTGCTGATCTTGGACATTGCAATTAGTATGGGGAGGGGAGAATGTCTAGTAATGCTGAGGACCATTTTTTTTTTTTTTTTTTTTTGCTGAGGTAATTGAGGTAAGTGACTTGTCCAGGGTCACACAGCTAGAAGTATTAAGTGTCTGAGAGCAGATTTGAACTCGGGTCCTCCTGACTTCCGGGCTGGTGCTCTATCCACTGCGCCATCCCTGGACCATAGTTTTTAAACAGGAGAGACAGGAAGAAGTGGTGGATTGAAAGTTGGTGTTTATCTGAAAGACCCCAGGCTTGTTATACCACCTCAGGTGGCCGTGCCCGCAGCTCTAAGTGATAAAGCAGATGCTGACCTGCGTTGGTCGGGAACAGGAGGCTGTTTCACCAAGACTCTACCAGTGAAATCACAAATTTGGGCCTAAGGACCCCAAAGACTGCATGTGCAGTGGAGACATCTCATTGTTACTTTTCTTCCCAGGCTGTTTCATGAGCTGCATCCTCTGACTGGTGAGAAAAGGCAAACCCAAAGGGTGGAAGGTGCTTATGAGCCGGGCCATGCTCTCAGCTGAGTCGACGTGGACCTGGAATAGCCTTGTCCCGAGCACTTCCTCTGTAGTAATGGGTGGCAGGTACAGGGCTACACTGGAAAGGGCTGGCTGTGCCTTGGGCTCTGGAGACAACTAGAAAACAGCAGGATTGAAGTCCTGCCCCCAAAACCTCACCGCGCTCAGTTTTTTTGTATTCCCGGTAACTTAACAATTATCTTTGTTTAATAAAGAAAAGAATTAAAACATTATTAAAAGAAATACTCTGAAGGAAAAAAAAGAATAAATGACCAAGATGGGAGAAGGAGATAATGAAAACGGACTATTCAGTCGTGTGAGATAACGAAGGACCAGGAACTACGAACCCACAGTCCGTTGGGAGAGATGGAGATCCGAGGGAAGACAATCAAATTAAACTCACTCCTCCTTGATGCTGAGGGGGAGCAGAGAGCTGGCCAGAATAAAAAAGAAACAAAGAACTTTCTTTCCACCTCCCTGAGCCCAAATGGACAGTGACTCAGAGCAAGCACGCTGTCCACTGGCCCCAGCTACAGAGCGTTATTTACCTTCTGTATTTTATTCCATACCCGTTCTTTATCATTCCTTCTTCCTTCAAGGGTGTCCATAGCATCTGACATTAGCAACTGCAGCTGTGGAGGCAAGATAAAGATGATCAGGGTGGGATTCACACAGAAATAACTTCTCTAAATGCACAGATTAAAACCTAATTAAAAAATCATTTGTACGCTGATGATTTTATTACTCAGCCGTCAGACGGGCAAGCGTAGCCACCTCATATCTCCGCCTTAGCCGCTGCTGAGCACTATTATTATGGGTATAAAATATGGAACACTGAGAAAATTCCCCCAGAATGTCTGTCCTCAACATATAGGCTTTAATGCAAGAAGTGCGGATGTTTTGTAAAAACAGATTTGGGCCGTAAAGAACGACGGCTATACCAAATTCTCTCGGGGAATGCTCTGCGGTACATGGATGATTTTTAGTATTTTTCTCCCGAGGCTAATGTATCATAATTCTTGGCATCATGTAAAAGCTCACCAGAGGAAAACAGTAAAATTGAGATGTTTTTATTGCTTCTCAAAGGATGGAGCTCATTTAAGTTCTCTCCGTGGCTTTTTGTTTCAAAAGAACAACATCTCTGTCTCTTTCTCATTTTTTTAAGACCCCACTAACAGTCAGATAAGGTAAAAACTCCCCAGTTTTCCAAGAACAAAGCGAATCAAATTCCAGGTTTGAACCACTTCACATGGCTGCAAAGCAATGCAGTAAAAAGGAATAATTTAGAAGGGTCAGGTATAGACACAGGGTCCCAGCAAGGGCCAGCTCACTTCTCCTTGATGCTGGAGCCTAGAAGCCTAAGCTGGTCTTTTTGAGGGCTGGGTACCAATAAGGATGGAGAGCCAAATGGCATCCACTAGACGGTTATTATCTGTATAGCACTGGAGGAATGGAGGGAGCTCCCAGAAGGAGTTTCTTAGGAGCGTTTGTTTGGAAAAAAAAGAAAAGAATACTCATAATGACCAGATACACTTGTAGCCTGAAAGGTTCTGCATTCAGAGGCAGCAAAAACAAAATATTCCTATGGGAAAGTGCCAAGGAGATTGGAAACCCAGAGCAGGGATGAAAAAGAACATCAGCGACTGGTGAGATTGAGGCAAGGTTCAGACCCCAAGTTCAAGGGCTCCAGGGTCTCCAGCAGCCCATCTTGAGATGTCACAGAAGATCCTGAACATCCATTCAGAGAAGATCTCTGAACTTCCAAGATCCAGGGGAGCCTGGAATCTACTCCCACCCCTTTTTATATGCATATTCCAGGAACAAAGATTAGTGCAGGAATCCAGATGACCCGAGAGGAGACCAAATCAAGCTATTTCCTCCATCCAAGAGGAAACCAAGGAGCTGAGCTTGGCCCTGACAACAAGCCCCTATTCAGGAATTAAGCAGGAATAAACAGTAGATATTAATCACTTATAATAATGCTTTAAAAGTATTACAGATTCAGAGATATTCAAATCCAACTGAGAAGAAGACAGTAACCTCATGATAACTTTAAGCAGAGAATCAAATTAAAACAGATTTTCTCAGAAAGACTATGATTAATAATAAGAAGAAATCATCATAATAAAAACATTTTTGATGGCTTCTTCTATGTGTGAGGTACTTTACTAAGCATTTTATTTATCTCATTTGATCCTCATGACAATTTTGGGAAGTAAATGCTATTATTATTCCCATTTTACAGATGAAGAAACTGAGGTAGACAGAAGTAAGGTGACTTTTCTGAGGTCTCACAACTAGTAAGTGTCTGAAGTTGAACTTAAATACAGGTCTTCCTGACTATAAGCTCAGTACTCCACTGTAGCACGCAGCTGCCTTTGCAAAAGTGGGAATTAAATGGTATAAAATAAAATGAAGGCTCTGAAACCAAGAGAAATCAATAAGTGCTTGTTAAATGTCTTCTGTGTTCCTGGCAATGTTCTAAGCATTGAGGATACAAAGAAAAACAGTAACATAGTACCTACTGTCAATGAGTTTGTAGTCTAATGGTATAGATGGGTGATTCTTTAGGACTGTTTTGGGGTGTCCCTGAGGGTTCTGGAACAAGGTCAAAACTGTTTTCAGTATTAGGCCATTTAAATTTCTAATATGGTAAATATTAATAAACATAAGCTACATAAACAAAAACTCTTTAATGGGGGGAGTCCTCAACAATTTAAAGAATCTTAAAAGGATCTGATATTGAAAAGTTTGAGAACCAATGATGTAGACAGTTATGTACAAGTACATTAAGGTCAAGATAAATTGGGAATAATCATTTTCATTAAGGAGAATAAGTAACTTGGATCAGAAAATGGAAAATCTTACCCTAGTAACAGACTTGCTAAGATCCAGATTAGCTAGAACAGAAATTAATAACTTCATGAATCAGTAAGAAATATTAGAACAAAATCAAATTATTAAAAGAAAGAGAAGAAAATATGTAAATATATATATATATATATATATATATATATATATAAATGACTGGTCTGTAAAAAAAAGTCCAAGGAAAGAAAATTAAAAAACATATTTTGCTTTCCTGAAAATCATGATTAAAAAAGGCCTGAGCATTATAGTTAAAGAATTCATAAATGAATACTGCTTAGATCTATTCAATCCAGAGGGCAAACTGAAAAGAGGAATTATCACTTCCTGAAAAGCCATTCAAGCAACAGCCTCAGGAACAACATAGACAAAAATCCAGAGTTTTCTCATCAAAAAAATATACTGCCAGCAGCAAGAAAGGAAGAGTTCAGGTCCCAAAGTGCCACAGTCAGGATCATATAAGACTTGGCAGCTTCTACATAAAGGAAAAGAGATCTGGGAAGCTAGTATTCTAAAAAGCATATCTAATAGATAGGCTTATAAGCATCAAATCACCCTGTGCAAAGTTGAATGTGATCTTACAAAGGAAAAATAGGCCTTTAATGGCATAGAGGAATTTTAAACATTCTAGATGAAACAAACCACAACTTAGATTTGAAATGCAAACAAAAATCAAGAGAATTTACCAGAAAGGTAAATTTATATAAGTAATTGGAAGGAGTTCTATGATGATAGTCATGTTAATAATCATCTAATGAGGGAAAACAAACATGTCCCTGTAGTATTAGTTATGTTCTGATGATTTTAGGGTCAGAATGAAACAAAATAGTACAAGATATACATATTAATATAGAAGGTCCGACTATTTCTCAAGTCACAGAGACTGGGCATAGTATAGGTGGAATTATGTTCCCAAAGTTTTGGGAATGAATATTGGTACTTTTCTATTTAGTATGTCTTTGAAGCAAATATCTATTTGTAAAATTCATTTTTAATAATAAATAGTTAAATTGGACTAGGAGACTTATAACTGGTCCTCTAACAAATTGTGGAGAACATCACTAATGGAGACTTGAGCATATGGCAGTAGAGAAAAATTCCCTCTTACCAAACCCTCAGAGTACCTGGGAATTCTGTTGGGAATATGTAGCCCATCTGATTCAGAGAGAGTGGGACCAGAACTCCTTTGTTACTTAAGTGTTTTGTGTTGTTCAAAGATAAATCTCTTTCATAGAAACATCTCTTACCCCTAAGCTTCCAAATGTGCACCAATTTTTTAATTTTAAAAATGCAAGAAGGGATAATTTTCATATGTAAAATAGAATATATCTAATATTATGCATTGAGCTATGAATCTCTATTTCATATAATTTGATTTAAAAATAAATTTATTTTGTGATATATAAATCATTTGTATGCAATTTAGCATATAAAGCAATTTAGCAATATGATGATTTAAAAATACAAATGGTATTCACTTTAATAAAAATAAACACATTGCTTTTTTCAATAAGTACCCTAGCTTACTTTAAAAAGTATCTAAAATTACTTTTAAAAAGTATATAAAATATGTTTATTTCAAAGTCCTATCTGTCAATACTTCCTTCTTTGACTGTACATTTCAAATTCTGGGTCTTTCCTTCTGATTCAAAAGTTTACTCGGTCTACCCTTTTAACCATGCTACAACAGCCAGAAATCTGTGAAATAAAATTTACCTTAAATATAGGGACAGCAATAAGAAGCTGTCCTCAAGCCAGAAGATCTGGATTCCAATCCTACCTATGAAGGATACGATATGTGTGATCTGTTCAAGGCATTTAATTTCTCAGGGCTCTGGGCAACTCTTTGAGGTTATAAATCACAGATAAAGTGCTGACAAGAATTGTTAAAGGCAAATTTCTGGCAGCCATGAAATTACAGATTGGGATATTTCATCAGTAAAATCAGAGTTATATTTGATAATGTCTAATGTTCTTTTCAGCTCTCTACCTACCTTCCGATTTTTCTTTATTCCTTCTATGGCTCAGGCAAACCACAGCACTCTGTAGCCTAGAGCACATTACCCCTATTCCTCCACCCTGCTTTGGGAAGCATCATTATACAATGGAAAGAGTTCTTTGGGATCAAGAGGGAACTAGTTCCAATCCTGTCTCTTTTCCTAACTACCGCTGGGAAAGTCTGGACCTTTGTTCTATCATCTATGAAGTGAGGGGTTTAGTTTGGTAGATTCCAAGGTCCTTCTGAGCTCTAAATAAGATTACGAAGCTCTCAGTTTTCTCATATGAAAAACTAAAAAGTAGGGGACAGCCAGGTAGCACAGTGGATAGAGCACCAGCCTTGAAGTTAGGAGGACCTGAGTTCAAATCTGGTCTCAGACACTTAACACTTCCTGGCTGTGTGGCCCTGGGCAAGTCACTTAACCCCAATTGCTTCAGCCAAAAAAAAAAACTCCTCAAAACAACCCAAAACTAAATAACTTCTAAGGTCCTTCAACCTCTAAATCCATGATTATATGATCCCATTTGCTGCATGCTATACAGTTGAGGGTACTAAAACAAAACAAAACAAAAAACCAAAATGAAACAGTCCTTGTCCTCAAAGAGCCTCTATTCTATTGAATATCTGAGGATGAATGACTAAACATTCTAGGACTGCATCTGATCATCTTCCCAGAGACCATCCCTCCCCTTGGCTTAGGGCCCACAAGAACCCTAAGCAAATATTAAAAGAGATCCTTACCAACTCGGCATCCTGCTGACTGATGTCTTGGAGATAGGGGATGGTGGCCAGGTCAGCCATTGCTTGGTTAATCACTTGGGACTGCTCCTTGACTCTCTGCAGTCGGCTGAGGAGGCTGGCGTACTGTAACTTCTCAATCACACCAGAGCATGCCCGGAAACTCCCCTAGCCTCTCGGCAAAAACAGAGGTTTTAGAAAAGAAATCAAATGAACAGGAGACCCCCAGGACATGAGCGGGGCTGGATCTTGGGTTTACAGCCTCCCCCATTCGCTAACCCAGAGGAAGGCACTTAGGAGAAATGTGTCCACAATCGCCTCTCTAAAAACTTCCTTCGTGTCTTTTCTGATCCAGAAAGGAGAAACTTCTAAGAACAGATGGAGAATTGTCAGCTATAATATATAGCATTTTATATAATAGAGACGTGAGTACTGAAATTAATCTGCCATCTCACTGATGTAAGCACATCCTCCAGTAATCTGCTATAACTTCCCATCCTATAGGAAGATCTGTGACCGCTGGTGTTTTTGTGGGTTCATCTAGTTTGCCCTGTGGACTGACATTATTATTATGGTAGCAGCATGGCGCAGTGGGTTAAACACTGAATTTGGTGCTCGGAGACTTGGGGACAAATCCAGGGCCTGTCCCATATGTACAAGCCACTTAAGTTCGCTAGTCACTCAGTCAACTAGCAATTGGGAAGCATTATGTACTAGGCACTGCGATAAGCACTGGGGATATAAAAAAGGCAAAAGATGTCCCTGATCTCAGGAATCTCACAGTCTAATGCAGGAGACCATATGCAAAAAGCTAGGATATAGACAAGACATTTATAAGATAAATTGGGGATAATCTCCGAGGGAAGACACTCAGCTCGAGGAGGATCTGGAAAGGCTAGGACATGAAGGAAGCTCATGAATCTAGGAAACAGAGGCGAGAAGGAAGATATTTCCAGACATGGGGGATAGGTAGGGAACATGCCCAGTCAGGAGATAAAGAGTCCTGTGCAAGGATCAGCATGGAGCCCAATGTTGCCTGATGGTATTTCATGTCCATAGGGGAGGTGTAAGGTGTAAGGAGACCAGAAAGGTAGGGAAGATATATTTTGTGGGGGGCTTTAAAGCCAAAAGAGGGGATTTTCCATTCAATCCTGGGGGCAATAGGGAGGTACTAGAGGTGACTGACTAGAAAGATAATGTAGTCAGATGTGCACTTTTTTTTTTTTTTACAATTTTCAACATTCATTTTTTGTAAGATTTTGAGTTCTAAATTTCTCTCTCTCCCTTTCTCTCTCCCTCCCCAATTCATTAAGTAATCTGATCTAGGTTATACATGAACAATCATGTTAAATACATTTCTACATTACTCGTGTTGTTAAAGATCAGAAGAAAATGGAAAAACAATGAGAAAGAAAAAATAAAAAATACAAATGAAAATAGTATGCTTCAATCAGCATTCAGATTCCCTAGTTCTTTCTCTGGATATGCAAAACATTTTCCATCTTACATTTTTTTGGAATTGTCTTGGATCATTGTATTATTGAGAAGAGCTATATCAGTCATAGTTGATCACTGTGCAGTATTGCTGTTACTGTGTACAGTATTCTCCCAGGTCTGCTCACTTCACTCAGCATCAGGTCATGTAAGTCTTTCTAGTTTTTTTTTTCTAAAATCTGCCTGATCATTTCCATTCCATTTATATATCACAACTTGTTTAGCCATTCCCCAATTAATGGGAATATCCTCAATTTCTAATTCTTTACCACCACAAAAAGAAATGCTATAAATATTTTTTTTTGGTACATGTGGGTCTTTCTTCCTCTTTCCCCCTAAGATGTGCATTACTTAGGAGTCTGATAGCTGAATCCAAGATGGTCTGGAGTGGGGAGAGAAGAGCAAGGCAGGGAGATCAACCACTAAATTACTGCAATAGTCTAGGTGAAAGGTGATGAGAGCCTTCACCATCTTAGTGAGAGAAAAGAGTGTATGTGAGAGATATCATGGGGATAATAATGATAGGGCTTGATAACTATTTGGAAAAAGAGGGTCAATGAGAGAAACTGAGGAGTTCAGGATTAAGGTATTAAGATGGTAGGAGTTAAGCCAGAGTGACAGGGAGAGATGGAGGTACTGCCCAAGTAGGAAGAGGGTTTTGGAAAAAAAAACAGTGAATTTAGTTTTGGACAGTTGAGTTTTAAGATGTCTATAAGACATCAAGTTCGAGATGTCCAATAGGCAGTCAGAGATTCAAGACTGGAACTCAGCGATTGGACAAATATACCCTAGAATCATTTGCATAGAGATTATAGTTAAATGCATGAAAGCTGATGAACTCACTAAGTGAAAAAGTATAGAGGGAGAAGAGAAGAGGGTCCTGGACCAAACCCTTGGAGATACCCATGACTAGTGAGTATGAGCTGGATAAAAATTGAGCAAAGGAAACTAAGAGGGAATATTCAGATTAATAGGGGGAGAACCAGCAAAGAACAAGTCTAGAAAATGCTAGAAAAGAATATGAAGCTGGAGAAGATGATTAGAGTGTTGAAGACTACAGAGAGGTCAGGGAGAATGAGGATTGAGAAAAGGCAACTGGATTTGTGATTAAAAAATTGTTGGTAACTTTAGAGATAGGAGTGAGGTCAGAGGCTATATTGCAAAGAGTTAAAAAGAGAGCGAGAGGAGAGGATATAGAAGAGATGGCCTTCTTAAAGAATTTAGCCACAAAAGGGAGAAGAGCTTTGGTGATGGATGGATGTGAAGAAGACATGGGCATGTTTCTAGGCAGGAGGGAAATAGCTAGTAGAAAGAGAGAGACTGAAGATTAATGGGAAAGTGGGGAACCACAGGGGGGGGGCAATTTTCTGGAAAAGGCAGAATGAATAGGGTCATTTATGCATGTACAGAAGAAAAGGACCACTTCATGGGACAGGAGGAGAAGGTGGTGGAAGGTTTCTGTGAGAAATATGAGATAAGAGCAGGGAGATTCAGAGGAAGCTCTTGCCAATGGTTGCAACTTTACAGTGAAATAGGTAGCAAGTTTCTCAGCTGGGATAGTAGAGACTCCTAGATGTGATGTCCTAGATGGCTTAAGGAGCAAAGGAAAAGTTCAGAAAACTGGATGTAGTGAATGTGATAGGGAGTCAATTAGAGAGATCTAAAAGGATTCCTTTGTGACAAGTTGAAATTACATAACTTATTTATAGTGGACCAAATTAGCACAGTTTTCTCTTTTTCTGTCTTCATTCAATAGAGTGTGAAGAGGAGCAGAGGAAGAACAGGGGAATAATCCAGGGTTAGGAATTGGAAGGGTATCCAGATAGAGGATTGTGGGAAATGATTGTGGATCACAACATAATATTTTCACTCTTTTTGTTGTTGTTTGCTTGCATTTTGTTTTCTTTCTCATTTTTTTCCTTTTTGATCTGATTCTTCTTGTACAACATGATAACTGTGGAAATACATACAAAAGAATTGCATACGTTTAACATATATTGGATTACTTGCCATCTAGGGGAGGGCATGGGGGGAAGGGAGAAAAAAATTTGAAACACAAGGTTATGCAAGGGTGAATGTTGAAAATTATCTATGCATATGTTTTGAAGATAAAAAGCTTTAATAATTAAAAAAAAGAATTGGTAGGGAAAGATTTTTGATAGGACAAAAGGGCAAGGGACTCCAGAGAAGAAAAAAGTAAACTAATTTAGTGAGGATCATGATGGAGAAGGGAGGAGAGTGTAGCCCATGCAAAAAGGATAGCCTGGAAAAGATTTGAAAGATTGGAGGTCATGGTAAAGACAAAGACCAAGTCTTGGGGTTGCAAGCCATAGAGAGGTGAAATGATAGCAGATTGCAATCAGATAAGGGGATTTCAAAGTACATGAACATGGAAATGGTACATTTTGGGGTGATGACAAGGTCAAGGGTATGACCATCTCTGAGTTCCTGAGTTGGGCTGGAGAAGCACATAGGAAATAGTAAGTTGAGGAATTGTTAAGTTATGGGGTGGAGGATTAAGGTCAAAGAAAAGTAGTAAATCAACAAGCATGAATCAAATGTTCAGACTAAGTTCAAGTTGCTTAATTATGGAAAGATTCTTTTTTTTTGATTCTTTTTATTTTTTTATTTTAATTTTATTTTTATTAAAGCTTTTTATTTGTAAAACATATGCGTGGGTAATTTTTCGACATTGACCCTTGCAAAGCCTTCTGTTCCAAATTTTTCTCTCCTTCCCCCATCCCCTCCTCTAGAGGGCAAGTAGTCTAATACATGTTAATTATGTTAAAATATATGACAAATCGAATATATGTATACATATTTATACAGTTATCTTGCTGTACAAGAAAAATTGGATCTACAAGAAAAAAAACCCGAGAAGGAAAACAAAATGCAAGCAAACATCAACAGAGAGCATGAAAATGTTATGTTGTGGTCCACACTCGGATCCCACAGGCCTCTCCCTGGGTATATATGGCTTTCTTCTTCACTGAACAATTGGAATTGGTTTGAAACATTTCATTGTTGAAGAGAGCCATGTCCATCAGAACTGATCATCATATAGTCTTGTTGTTTCTGTGTACAGTGTTCTCCTTCACTCACTTCACTGAGCATTAGTTCATACAAGTCTCTCCAGGCCTCTCTGAAATCATCCTGCTGGTCGTTTCTTACAGAACAATAATATTCCATGACATTCATATACCATATGAACCATTTATTCAACCATTCCCTCACTGATAAAGAGAGTAAATTCAAGGAAGTGATGGACATATCAGTGAGTCAAAACATATTTCAAAAAATGCTTATTTTGTGGCTGGCACTGGACTATGCACTGGACATACAGAGGAAAGTAAAACCATAGTATCTAACCCCAAGGAGCTCATATGCTAAAGGGAGAGACATAGGCAAAGCACCATGTCTATATGAGATATATGCAATGTAACTGGAAGAAACTCTCAGAAGGGAAGGCACTAATGAATGAGGCAGTGAAAAAAGAGATGAGAACCAGGAAGCTTTCTGGTGTGAAATATAAAAGGATTGGAATTAGCTAGATGATCCCTAAATTCCCTTCACTCTAAATTTTAGGGCAATCTAAGAAATAATCATCTTGTTCTTTAACTGGGGGCTGTAACTATTTGCACATTATTATGTTTCTCTGCTCTGTCAAATCATTCAATCTCTGTCAATAATAAAATAAAAACTTCATACTTTTCAAGGATACTCTGAATGGAAAAGAGAAAGACAATGGGTCTATGATCTCGGATGAGATTTTGGAATATCAGACTCTCAATATGAGGCATGGCTGTGCTTGATCTGCCCAACTCTTGTTTATTCTAATACAAGAAAAGAAATATCCTTCCTTTAAGAAAAGCTTCAATAGTGCTTTTAATATTTTATAGAAAAGGAAGAAACATTTCCCCAGTGATGAATGCACAACATAACATGCTTGAGTTTATGTTCTGGCTTAAAGCAAAAAAATTCTTGTAAACAGCAGTCATCAGAGTTTATTCCAGAGACTGAAGACTCTGGAGGACAAAGTTCAAGTATATTATTTCTTTTCTTTGAGATGACATAAAAATCTTAAAAAAAACCAATCCTTTTGGAAGAATACCCAGACAATTATTTTCTGTGATGAGAAAGTAGTTTTTAATACACACACATATGTATACAACACACACACACACACATATATATGCATATATATATAGCACATGCTTATAATTACCTATACATGTGGACAAATATAAAATAAAAAGATTTAGATGGATGGATAGATAGATGACAGACAAATAGGTTCTGTTCTATAGAAGCACATATATATTCATATCTATATGTGTAACACTTATGTAGCATTTTAAAGTTTGCAAAATACTTTACAAATATCTCATTTTATTCTTGCAACAACCTTAGGAAGTAGATGCTATTGTCATCATTCCGATTTTACAGATGAAGAAACTAAGGCACAGAAGTAGGGACTTTTCTAGAATTACACAGCTACTAAATGTCCAAAGCAGGATTTGAACTTGTCTTCATGACTTCAAGTACATGCATCACCCTAGGTTTACATAAATCTGTCATCTCTAGAATTTCGAGAACACCATGAGAGGATAAGGAAATATTTGGAATCTAAGGAACAGGTAGAATATCAATGAAGATTAGTAAACCATACATATGATAGTCTACTAGTTTAACTAATACTACCTTGTCCATGAAAAAAAGGAAGGCACCTAAAGCACTTTTTTTTCTAGCTTATCATTTTTTTGAATTCTGGGAATTTGTTAATCCACAAGGTTTGAGAACTGCAAATGAGTTTGGTGATTCCTTCTGTGAGCCATTGAAGCAACCTGCTTGTCTATTCAGGTAAAGAATGAAGCTCTCTCAGGCCTGGAGAGACTTGCACGAACTGATGCTGAGTGAGATGAGCAGAACCAGGAGATCGTTGTACACGGCAACAACAGTACTATATGAGGATCAGTTCTAATGGACAAGACTCTCTACAACAATGAAATGCTTCAAACCAATTACAATTGTTCAGTGAAGAAGGCCATATACACCCAGAGAGAGGGATGTGAAATGTGGACCACAACATAACATTTTCATGTTCTCTATTGATGTTTGCTTACATCGTATTTCCTTTATCGGATTATTCTCTCTTATAGATATGATTTCTCCTGAACAAAAAAATGATGTGTGGCAATAACTATACATATATTCGATTTAAGTATTCTAACATAATTATCATGTAGTGGATATCCTGCTATCTAGGGGAGGGGTGGGGAGTAGGGGGGAAAATTTGTAACAGAAAGCTTTGTAAGGGTTAATGTTTAGGAATTACCCATACATATGTTTTGCAAATAAAAAGTATTAATAAATAAAAAAAAGAATGAAGCTCTCTCAATGGGATTCTGTTCATTGGTGGTGATCAAGTCCAAGAAGAAAGATTTCATTGAGGAAAGATAACTTCCTTTGCATTTTTTAAAAAAAAAAGTGGATCACCTGATTTGTGGGAAGAAAGTTGTTTAGAGAATCATCTTTTCTAAAGGAAGAGAAAACTTCAGCCTTCCTTAGAACAAAATCTCTCAGTATAATTTCCCCAAGCATCAGAAATATATAAATTACAGCAGTTTTTTGTTAGTTTGATCTGTGTAACATGCAAAGAAAGATAGTACCTCTCCAAGGTACTATCGAGAAAGGACAGCTCCTTATTCAATTCTCCTAAATGAAAAGGAGAAAAAATATTCCAGGGTATATTTAAAGAAATAAAAGTGATGGAAAGAATTAGCCTAAACATCTAATGGTTGCAAGGATGAGTCTAAAGGGGAGTGAGCCTCCCCATGAGAAACGCTTGAAGTTCATTGATATTAAAGGGCTGTCAACCAGCAGGAGGGAAAACAATGAAGGAGAAAGGTTGGAGCTGAGACTTTACTCAGGTGAGGCTCAAGGTGAAGTCATTTGCACATTCAATGGAGGCTTCAGGCACAGAATCAGGGAGGTTTAATAGACGTTACAATGAAATGATTGGTGAATAAGTGGTACCGGATGATGTGCAGCGAAAGCACCGTATAATAAAAATGTTAGGAATGTATTTGTTGCAGATATAACATCTCGACACATTAATTGTCCCCAAAATAAAATAAATACAGATTGCTGCTTCTTTGAGATGTGCCCATGTAAACAGTTTTCACACTCCACTTGGAGAAAATAAAAAGTAAAATTAACGAGGCATTAAAAAACATGGTTTGTTAGGTCATTTTGGGGCATGTCAGCTTGGGAAGGAAGCTTCATGTTTGACAAGTCTTATTTTTTTCCCTCTAAGTTTTTGCTTTAACCCTCCCATTTTTAGCCCAATAAATATAGTACTTGAGATTTGAAATAGACCGCAAGTAATGCAAGTAAAAATGAATGGAAAAGACAGTGTATCATGAGGCCACACAGGGGCCAATGAATCAATAATGAGTACTGGAAGTGACTGCAGATGGAAGCTATTGCTGCTGCTGGTGGATACAAAGCAATTAGGAACAGAAACGTTTTCAAGGGAAAAGATAATGCTGGCTGGACTTAATTCCCTTCACTAATAAACATCTTGTTTAATGCCTACTGACTCAGGTGGAACAGAGGAGATAGTTTTCTTCAAAACTGCCAATGGAACACAATGTTGGACAAATCATACCAAAGTGGAAGGGCTTTAAGAAGGTCCCTGGGGCCATTTTATGTGTCTCTTGTCTGATGATCAGCCCAGCTAAGGTTGGACTTATCCAACTGCTTGGCTGCCCTGGCTTTTTGGGACTGCAGAAATATCTACCCAGTTTTATAGAGGTCATGGTTTGTGTGATATGGAAGGAATGCTCACACCAGCATAGATCCTTGAAGTATGGAACTCCATTTAGAATGGACGGTATAGTACTCTAGGAGGATACGACATGCTGGGACTGTGCACTGGGCACAGGCTAGATCCATCCTTGGAAGGCTCCTCAGAGGCCATCTAGCCTAACACTCTTGTTTCATGGATGAGGTTAATGTCTTGCCTAAGGTCATACAAGTAGTTAAGTGGCAGAGGATTTGAACCCAAAACCACTGATTCCTGAGTCAAGGCTCTCTTCACTGAACCAGGAGAAAGATGAGTGTTTCATGCACCAAAAATGGTTTTTGTCCTATCTTTCACCAAATACCCATCACCTCCTTTAAGAAGAATCCTCAAAATCACTTTCCCTTGGAAACTTTCCATAATTAACCAACAACATCACTAACCCTGAGGACCCATCTGTCTGACAAGTGCCCCAGCATTTTGCAGTCTTTGCTTTATAATGGTTCCATGTTTCTTACATCTCTGCCTGGGTGCCAATGAAGCCACAAGGGACCACAATCTTTATTTCATTTGTACCTTTTCCTACAAGGTACTTCCTCCCCAAACACCCTCAGAACGCGGACAGTGCTCAGCACATTGAGGGCACCCAATAGAAAGAAGTCTTTTTGAGGATATGGGATATTCTAATGGTATTTTTGTATTCCAATACTTAAAATGCCTAATCTTAGATGGCACTTAGCATTTATATAACACCTTCTTAAGGTTTGTAAAGTGCTTTACCACTATTAACTCATTTGATCTTCACAACAGCTGGAGGAGGTAGGTGCTATTACTATTCTCATTCTACAGATGAGAAAACAGAAGTAAAAAGAAATTAAGTGACTTGCCCAAGATTGAACATCTAGTAAATATTTGAGAGACAGAATTTGAACTCATTTCCCTGACTCTAACTAGATCTCATAAATAAATGGTTTCTGAGTAAAGGATATATCACTTAATTTAAAGTGGAATCTTTATCATGGACACGATGGATTTACTCAGAGCTGTTCATCTAGAGGTATGGATGCTCCTTTAACTGACCTAGATCACAACTCTTCTTATACTTAGTGGATCATCTAGAGTTGTTTTGGTTGAAAATTTTATTTTATGATTGTCTGATGATAAGCCTGTTAGGCTAGTCTTCCAGTGACAAACACAGCCTGTCTTTGGCCTACACTTAGGAAAATTATTTTTTTAAATTAGGAAAATATTTTTTACATTATTTTGATCTGTTTCTATTAAAGGGGAAAAATCCTTTTGAGCAAATACGAATAGTCGGGTAAAAAATTATATTACTGGCCATGTTCAAAAATTATATGCTGAGTCCATCACATCTTTGTCAGTCTATACTAATACAGGACTATACTTGAGATTTGCTATGACTTGCCAGAGCTTACACAAGCCTAGTATAGCCAAGTCATCCAACCTCCCATGAGATGCCTGAAGGGGACTTTAGGGGAGGAAGCAGTTGAGTGAAGGAAGATTTTGGAGCCTCTAAGACTATGTGGTTTTTTGAGAATTGGTGAGGAACCCCCTTATTCCACCCTGTTCCCCACTCAACAAAGGGGAAAAACATGCAAAAAAATCCTCCTGCAGTTAACAGTCATAAGCCTCTCCAAACCTAGCTGAGCTAGTCCTTGGGCCATAAACATGCAGCCAGTCTTTAGGTCTGTTCCTTCAGATTTTCAGGTTCAGCTAAATCTTTGCTACCCTGGAATGGGGTTTGCCATCTTTTTGCCATGATGGAATTAGGCTCCAGGAGAGGCAGGCTGTGGTTGAACTGTTTTGGAAAATTTCTTGGCGCAAAAGTCATTTGCTGGCCTTTGATGGAACATGGTTCTCAACTTATATTTTATATTCCTCTGCTGAACTCACATTGCAATAACATCTATTCCCATATAATTGATAGAGAAAGGACTGAGAAATGAGTCGGTTTATTGGAGAGAAGAAAATTGAAAGCAGAAGCAGTCAATTAAAAATATTTCCTATTAGATGATGGCTTTATGTAGCCCAAACTTGACTTTTTTTCAAATAAGGCTGGAAATATATTACAATTTAATATTTATAATGACAGGTTTCCAGCAAGTTGATTAGATCTTCAGGGTGACAATATAGTATGGATTAGGAGGGTCAGGTTATTTAGATATTTGTATGTTTATCTTCATTTACATAACATAATACCAAAGTAATAATGCTTGTAAAATATGTATAACTGGAGCCAGTTGCTGTGTTAACTGGAGCACTGGCTCTGTCTGGTCCCATGATTGATGCTCATATTTTAATTAGTTCTACTTCAAGACTCTTTAGGTATTCCCACCAAGGAATATCACCAAAATGAATAAAGGTATAAGTTCTGAATGGTTCTCTCCATAGAAAAAAATGTTTAGGAACTTACGCTATATACAGCATACTGTATTCTTGAGCTACTGGCAATAAATACAAACATCCAAGGGCAATTTATAACCTTCTTGCATGGAAAAGAAAAACATTTAAAGAATAAGTCAAAACACTTGGCCTCAAGACTATATCTAACAGTCTACATAAATAGGCTGCAGAGGGCTTTGGTCATTCATTTAGTTAACTGGCCAGATACTTGGGACTCTGATTGTATAGGCTCACTTACATCCTATTACTAATAAGGCTCAGGTCATGAGTTTAATCCTTGTGTAGACCAGTTGGCTTAGATTATTCCCTGGAAATAAATTGAGCTCATGATTCTGAAAGCAATGAGATTGTTCAAAAGGAAAGTTGATATCTATCAGGGGAAACTGATCTGAGCAAATCCATCTCCATCACTTAAAAGACATTAAGGTACCTTACTTTGAAGGGAGGGAATTATGACATCCTTTTTGTTTTTTAATTAGAGCATGTAACTGAGAGAGAATCATTGCTTAGTTTGGAGAAGTGTCTAGAGATGTTCCCCTTTAACATAAAACCAACACAAACTAACCATATCCTGTGGGATATGTATCATTTTGCTACCAAAAAAAGAAATAAGCACAACATTCCCCAAATAAAATAGAAAGCACCAAGATGATACCATGGGGAAAAATTGGTTCCATTCCTCTCATGGAAAATAGAATGTATAGAAGGAATGATATTCCTAGTTAAGTCACATTGTGGTCAATGAATGGACAGTTTGGTTATAGTTAATAGAATATGTTTCTGAAAGCATTCCTTGTCACTTAGAAATGAAACAATGCTTTGAGGCAAATTGATGTTTATTTGGTATTCTTTTATGACATGTGAAAGTCTATCTATGTGGGAGAGCAATCTAATTTTTTCTATAATGATATGTTTTTAAAAGCACTAGGATTCTGGAATAAGATATCTAAGAGAGGAAAGTGTCAAAAGACTGAAAATATTATGGACAACATTTTCATATAAATAGGTAATTTACTAGACATCGATAACTACCAACCTATATGTCGACTTTTTGTTTTTTGTAATTTTGTTCAATTTAACAAATGTTTATAAAACACTGGCTACTATGTACAAGATATTGTGCCAGGCTTTGAAGGGAAGACAAAAAGGGCCAGAGTGTCTATGTGCCTTTTATATTTATTCTTCTGTTGGAAATCATAAGAATAATCTCAAAAGCCAAGTGTGGTGGTACATACTTAATTCCTGCTACCAGGGGGGCTGATGCTGGTGGGATCTCTTGAGCTTGGACATTCCTGAATTCAGAATTAATTAACCTGGTGAGCACTCCACAAACAGGAGGCCACTAGATTTCTTAAGGAGAAGCAAATTGCCTCAGGTAGGAAATGGAACAGTCAGAGCTCCCATGATGATCAGAGTGGAATTGAGTCCATGAGAAATACTGTACTTTCAGCCTCAGTGAGATAGACTCAGACTTTAGAAAAAAGAATGATCTAAACACATAAGGAGGATATTATTGAAAATAAGAGAAAGGAAGATAGGGTTTTGTGAATAATATAATTGACTGAAAGGCATAAAACCCTCCAATGTTTATTATTTCTCTATTAAAAAAACACTTGACTCAATAGGGTAAAATACTGTTTAATTGAATCTCCCCTAATAAAGACATTCTCAAACACAAAGGTTGAGGTGACACAAAATTCTGTCGAATGACCTCATTATTCGTGTCAACAAGATGAGAGAGAGAGAGAGAGAGAGAGAGAGAGAGAGAGAGAGAGAGAGAGGAGAGAGAAGAGAGAGAGAGAAAAAGAGATAGAGAGACTACAAGAGAGACACAGAGACAGAGATAGAGACAAAGAGAGGAAATATTTGTTCTTCAGAAGAATTTGCCATTTTTAATGGAGTATGTCCTACTTAAGGTTCAAGTGGAAGAGGGATTGCATAACAGAATAGTTGGGGTTCTCCATGTTTATGGTCTCCCATGATATCATGAAGAAAGCATCAAGTCTCAGAATATTGCTGGATGTCCTCAAAGAGTTATTACTCAAAGGAAATCAGTCTTAATCTATATAAGAAAAACTAAATAGATAATGATTATTGCTCAAATTTTGACATGGCCATAGATGGCCTACCCAATGAATTGGTACATTTAGTAATACCCAGGGTGCCCAGCATCCTAGGGGCTATAGACCCTCTCCAAGTTCGGAGATGTTTGGGACCAGAAACCTAATAGCTGGGTGATGAGAATTTTTGGTCAAAGAAACTCGTGAAGACGACTCCGAAAGAGAGAAATGGAACAAGGTGACAGTTCTCTTAAATATTTCTTACATAGGTATTGAATGAAGAGGGATGGTGAGTTAGACCCAAAATTGAATAGGAGGATGAAGAAAAGCTCTTATGATTCACTTTCAAGTGATGCCCTGGTGAAAAATCCCATTTTAAAGTAGAAATTGTCCCCTGGTAATGTTATTTGTTTATGAATCCCGAAACATGACAAAGAATAAAAGTTACATGGAACTCAGAAGGCAATAGTGAGACTACCAACAACAACACTAACATCTCCATAGCATTTTTTTTTTGCTTTTTGCTGAGGCAATTGAGGTTAAGTGACTTGCCCAGGGTCACACAGGTAGGGAATGTTAAGTGTCTGAGATCACATTTGAACTCAGGTCCTTCTGACTTCAGGGCTGGTGTCTATCCATTGCTCCACCTAGCTGCCCCACCATAGCACTTTAATGTATACAAAACACTTCATTATATATGATATATATCATGAGATCACAAATAGGAGTCAGTATATTCCTAATAATGACTTCAGCACAAGAAGGGGAACAAGCAGTATCAACCAGGAAATGGATGACTGGCAAAGGAAGCAGTTTAGGTAATAAGAAGAAGGGACAATGCCCTGGAGCTCAGGATATCCAGAAAGACTCTGGGAGGAAGGTCTCTATCCAATACAATGGGTAGAGATTCTATGGTCAAAAATCCTACAGGATGAGGAGGTTTGAAGTAGGAATTTATTAGCTGTGCTAGTGGTGAGAATATCAATGTTCAAGAATTACACAGAAATCTCAGCACAATTACACAAGTCTCAACTCTGACTCTTAGTAGCAATGTGACCTTGATCAACCCACAACCTCCTTGAACCTCAGTTTTCTCATTGGTAAGATGAGTGAGTTAGACTATATAGTCTTTGTGGTACTTTCCACTTGTGAATTTAGGATCCTATGGAGTCTTTCAGAAACTGTTTGTCATATAAGCAAAATTACAGGAGATAATGCAATTATACTTTGGGTCACTGAAGTGTGCTTGAGAATCAGTCTATTGAAAACTGGCATAATAAGATGAAACAAAAGATCTCATTAATTATATCATTGCTTCTTATTTGACTCCATGATGTGGTAAATGGAATAATTTTTAAAAAGTCAGAATTTCTTTGGGCAACTGGTAGTTAAGTGGATAGAGCCAGAAAGACCCAAGTTCAAATATGCTCTCATTTATTTACAGCTGAGTGATTCTCGGTAAATAATTTAACTTCTGTTTGCCTCAGTTTCCTCAACTGTAAAATGTGCTAAATGCTGAGGACACAAAGATGGAATGGTTCTTTCCCTGAAGGATTTGCTATTCTATGGGGTAGAGTATAATATGTCCTTATTTAGCTATATACATAATATATACTGTTAATATAAGTCATTTTTTTTGGGGGGGAGGAGGAGAGGAAGTGAGATTAGGAAAGAATGATGTTAGGGTTGAGCCTTAAATGAAACAAGAAAATCTAAAAGACAGAAGTGAGTTTGAAGTCCATTTCATGAATAAGGGGACGATCTATGCAAAAGTGTGGAGATGAGAAATGGGAGTGTTTTTTAAGAAGGAATATTTGGCTGCACCTAAGAAAGTGTTTATATGTGGGAAGGGGATGACTGAGAAAAGGAATTGAGAACTCACGAGACTGGATGAGGGAGCAGTATTGCAGCAGAGTCAGGTAAACGGGGTGGGTGGGGGAACAATATTTTTTAAAGCACCCTATTCCTGAATTAACTTAAAATGCAAAGACTAGAGGGTTTAGGACTTTTACAAAAGCCCAAAAATGTTATTCAGAAAAGAAGTAGATGTTAAATCTGCTTGAAAAGATGAGTAGATTTTGTGTGTGTGTGTGTGTGTGTGTGTGTGTGTGTGTGTGTGTGTGTGT
>JAJPUD010000003.1:1707579-1759865 GCA_023553655.1 Myrmecobius fasciatus
GTGTGTGTGTGTGTGTGTGTGTGTGTGTGTGTGTGTGTGTGTGTGTGACTCTGCAAATCCCACTTTGGCTCCACTGTGGCCTGGAAGCAGCCCTGCATTCTCAAAGCTGTACTTCAAGTCCCATTAACTAAGCAGTCAACATCTGGACTTAGTAATACCCAGGGTGCCCAGCATCCTAGGGGCTATAGACCCTCTCCAAGTTCGGAGATGTTTGGGACCAGAAACCTAATAGCTGGGTGATGAGAATTTTTGGTCAAAGAAACTCGTGAAGACGACTCCGAAAGAGAGAAATGGAACAAGGTGACAGTTCTCTTAAAAGGCAAGAACATCAAATCTGTGATTGAACATAATAGCCCCAAGAAAAAAAATTTTGACTCATTCAACCTTCAGTCTTCAAAGAGAGGAAATCAGTAGCTCTTAGGGTACATCAATGAGACATCACTTTGATGATCTCTCAGTGAAAAAATTTAAAAACTGCTAAATAGTCCAGGTTATTTCCATAGAATGACAGATTTAGGACTGGAAGGGATTTTATAGGTTATCAGACTAGACCTCATGCTTTTATAGAGAAGTGATGCGATTTTCTGAAGGTCACACAGTCAATGAGTTAGCATCCAAACCAGTCTTCTTGGCTCTATCCATCACAGCATGCTGTCTCTAAATCACAAACAACAAAAAGCAAACCAACCACTAAAAAAAACCCAGCATCTATTTCCCTTGATCACAGAGTGAAATTAGGTAATTTACTTTCAGGATGTATAAAGATAAATGGCGAAGTTTTAAAAGTGGTCTCCAATTCATCAGGGCAATATGGAGGCATTGGTCTGCAAAACCATGTAATTCCCCATGCAAGTAAGGAGATGGTTAGATCGTAATAGACCAATAAATGAAAATAGCAAAAACATTGTACTTGCTAAAATTTCGTTATTGGTTTGAAATGAGAAATTCATGGCAATCCAGGATTAGATTGGAGGAAAACACCAAAAGAAGGGCTCCTTAAGCTTTCTGCTAATGTAATAAATGTTGGCAACTGTGGAGTATACCAGCTGTAATCTTTTAAAATGTAAAATAAATAAAATCATTAGCTAAAACCGGCTTTGTTTAATAAATGGGATTTGCAGAGAGAGGCTTCTGAAATCCACTCTCGTAACACATCAAACATCTTTCTTCTGTCGAGGGGCTTTGTGTTCCTTTGCATTTGGACTCAGAGAGAACTGACTCATACACCTACATTTAATTTAGTGCTTCGGATGACATCCAATATCGGTAAGATCCTCTTCCCCATGGTCTCCATGTGTCTTGCTGCATCTTCCCGGGTCAGTGGGCTGAAGGGGGGTTTGTGTTCTAAAAATTGTAACAATAAACTTTTATGCTGCTTTCTATCCCTTCAATTTTGAAGTACTTTCTTTCCCTTTACCAGGCTATAAAAATACCTTAATATTAATAGATATGAAATCTTTACTAGCAAACCCAGTCGTGTTCCCACTCTGAGCATAGCAGTGGGAGTTAGAGGAGATGCTGCCCTTTGGAAAAGTGACATTTATGCATTTTGGCCTCCCTTTCCACCTCCCCCCCACACACCCCAGACTGAAAGATCTAACACAGTTATATAATAAGATACACCTCAGTATGGAACAGGTTCTTATGGAATTTTGGGGCAAAGTTGCCATAAAAGTGTCTAATGCTTGCCTAGTTCTTCTCAATCATTACTCAACTGTTCAATGACTTTCAACATCCTTTCAGGTTTACTTGTTCGGTTTTAAGCCTTTTGGGACCCAAAACTCAGTGAGTCACAGTAAAGGAAACTGTGGAGCCAAAGGCCCTGGCTTAGAATTCCAGGACCTTGAGTAACCATGGGCAAGAGACTTAATCCTCTCTGGATCTTAGCTTCTTCATCTGTGAAATGAAGGAGTTGGATTAGTCCCTCAGCTTCCTTCTAACTCCAAGTTTCAGGAAAGACAGGGTTAAAGACATAGGTATCCAGATGGTGCAGTGGATAAAAATTCTGGAGTTGGGAAGACCAGAATTCAAATCATGCCTTACATTATTAGCTGTGTGACCCTGGACAGGTCACTTAATCTTGCTCTGCCTCAATTTCCTCACATGTAAAATGGGGATGATGATAGCACCTATCTCCCAGCGTTGTTATGAATTTAAAATAAGATAATATTTGTGAAGCACTTTGCAATAATAGAGTGCTATATATAATACTAGTGGTTGTTATTTTTTTGGTTTAATGAAATTTTTCTCCCTCCCTTTAATTTTATTTTAAAAAAGCAACAACTAAAATACTAACCATCATTGTTCTGAGTAGAGACAGATGTCCCAGTCTCTTCCAACTCCAAATCTATGATCCTATGTATAATCAAGGCTTACATTTACACAGCCATTTAAGATTTACAAAAGTACATGATGACCATCTTCTTACGTCACTCATGAGAATCCTGTAAGATCAGGACTGTTTTAATTCCCATTTTGCAGATGATGTAAGTGAGGTCCAGAGAGGTTGTGACCTCCTGAGGGTCACTAAGTCACAGAGCTCCTCAGGTTTTCTTGACTTAAAGTCGTGCTCGTTATTGAGTATCCTAGGCTGTCTTGCAAAATGCATATCTATATTACCTTGAATTCCTAAATATCCAGTCTCGAGGTGGAGTAAGAGAGGGAACGGAATTCTAGGACCATGTTGGGTGCCAGGGAAAAATAGGCCTGCAGTGAAAATCTCACTGTTGGCAATCAACAGAGCAGACAACCAAGAAAAGAAGAGCAATATTAGAAGAAAGTCCCAATGCTTATTGACTTACCTGTAAATGTGGGCAGCTTCCTACTTGACATTTTTTCCAAAAATTTTCCATCTTCTTTGTTTTTGAACCCAAGTGTCAACAAATATTGTTGGGGAGGGAATGATGACCAGTCCACTGTCTGAGGCAGCACGTGAAGTCCTTGAAGGTCTATATAAATATCATAAGCATTAAAATACTAAATGGGATCTATCCCAAGCAATATTTCAATAGTATACTGAAATTTGATAGTATATTTTAATATTTAGAGTAACTCAATACTATAATTTCATACTATAAAGCAGGGGTTCTTAACTTAAAAGTTTGTGATTTTGTTTTGATAAACATATTAACTATATTTTCATGTAATTGGTTTTCTTTGTCTATGTATTCTACTTTATATATTAAAAATTTATTCTGAAAAGGGTCCATAGGTTTTCCATACAGAAAAGATTAAAAACCCCTACTATAAATGGGGCATCATAATACAAATCAGTAAGATTATAAATTAGACTTAACTTTTTGGGCATGACTGATTTCATGAAAATCTGATTTTTCTGCTCAAAGTTTAGGCCTGAGAATCAGCACAGTACAGCAGATAGAAAGGCTGGCCTTCAAATAAGTAAGACCTAGGTTTCAGATCCCTCTCTGACACTGCCTTCTTGCCCTGGTCAAATCCCTTAACTTCTTATCATACTAGGCAGGTCTCTAAGACAATGAACGTCAAACTTTTTTTTTTTTGTTTGACAGTGAACACACATTATGAAGCAGTCCTGAAAGCCATTCATGCTGAGAGGGACTCCCACTGTTACTCATCAAAAACTGTAGTTATTGATGAGTTTCCAAATTGTATTAGAATAGCTAGTATACATCTCAGACATGAAATCACAGGTGTGGAACACACACATTTTCTTTCTTTCCCTCCCTCCCTCTGGTGTTTTCTCTCTTTCTCTCTGTCTCTATCTCTCTTTTTCTCTGTCTCTGTCTCCCCTTTTCTCTGTCTCTGTCTCACTTTTTCACTGTCTCTATCTTTGTCTTTATCTCTGTCACTGTCTCCCTTCTTCTCCCCATCTCTTTCCCTCTCTCTCTGTTTCTTTTTTCTCTATTTCTCTCTCTCTGTCTCTCTCTACCTTTCTTTTTCTCTCTCTGTCTCTCCCTTCTTCCCTTTTCCCCTTTCTCTCTTCCTCTCTCCCTTTCTTTTATGTAAATAAATCATACTCTCCCTCTCTTTTATGTAAATCATTATAAAACACTGAAAAGAGAACATTTAGAAATCCCTTGATGTTTACATGTGGAAACAACCCGAGAAATAGTGTAGCATATACCTTCCCCTCACCCTCATTTTATTGATTGGGACACCAAAGCCCAGTTTATCTGACTTGCCTAAAGACGACACAGTGAATAGGTGAGCAAGAACACAGATGAAAGCCGAGCACTTCTGGCTCTTGTTACTTCTGAGGCTTCCAAAAACATCCTGCTTGCTGCCGGGAGAGATTTACGTGTCCCATTTGTAGTCTATACACGAACGGACAATATGCAAGAATGGCCATCCCTAGGGCTCTCTGACTAGAGATAGGCTAGAGAGGATTCAGTTCAATTAAACTCAACTCAATCCGACCAACTTCAACTTAAGTGTTATGGAAACAGAACAGTCCATGACCTCTAGAACCATAATATTCTGCTGGGGGGCAACAGGTAAACAGATGCAAGTAATTTCAAGGTGGAAAGCACATGAAGAAATTGGGGCAATTAAGGCCAACCTGTCTGTGGTAGGCCTTGAAGGAAACTGGAGATTCTACAAGGCAAAGGTGAGGAAGAGGGGGCAGGAGGGCATTCCAGATCTGCCTGAGTGGCAAAGGCATGGTGACAGGAAAAGATGGCAGGTTAGCTTTGAGCAAAATTGTCTAGCTGACCTGGACCATAGGGTTTGTGAAGGGGAATAATATGGAATTTCTGGAAAGGAGAATGGAATTCAGAATGTGATGAACTTTAAATCACTGCTCAGGGGAGCAGAGGCTTGAAGGGAACTAGGGAAAATAAGTAAGAGATTGTGCATTTTAGGGAGGGGGTTCAGATTATGTCAAAGCATACAGGTAGGAAAGGAGATACCGAGTTTGTGGAACAGCAACTAAACCAAATTGGCTGGAATATCAGGGATGAAGGGGAATAATCCAAAATAAATTTTGAAAGGTGGCTAGCTGGAGAAAATGCAGGACTTTAATGACGATAAGCCAAAGAGTTTACCAGCTTTTCTTCTTTAAATCCCTAAAACTTTGTGATGTTATTTTGATCATTAAATATTTCTCCACTCATAATCTGACCCATTACTCTTTTTTTTTTTGAGAATCTTCAGGGGGTTGCTTTTTTGCCATCCAGTTTTTCCCCCTCCACTTGTGTCTGGAGAATAAGAAAGTTTTGGTTGCAGAAGTGACTGGCTAAGAGCTTCCTGCTTCTTTAATCAACAAGTCAAAGAATAAGTATTTATTAAGTGCCTATTATGAACCAGGTACTGTGGTAGACCCTGAGGATACAAGGACAGAGACTGAACGGATCCTTCCTTAAAAAAAGAAATGGGGGATAGAGCAAACATATTTAAATTATATACCGGATAAATACAAAGTGACTAAATGCAAACATATCTAAGCAGTTAAACACATGGTCAATTTATGGAGGGCACTAAGCATTTGGGGAGAACAGGAAAGATTTTGTGTAAGAGATCATTGTGATGCCCTAAAGAAAATTTGTTTGGAGGCAAAGAATTGAATTTGGGGAGAGTCTTGAGGAAAGAAGACCAGTTAGAGGCTGTTGCAATAATTTAGATGGATGATGAACATTGGAACTAAGGCAGTAGCTGTGAATGGAGAGAATGAGAGAACTGCTGGGAAGTTAGGAATGGGAATGTCTGGCAACTGACTGGATATGTAGGGTGGGGGAGAAGGAGAGTCCAAGGTAATCTCTAGATTATGAAGCTGAGACCCTAGGGATAGTAGCAACTTCAAAGTTAAGAAGAGGGGAAGGTTTATGGGGAAAGATGAATTCAGTTTTGATATGTTGAATTTAAAAAATAGTTCTGGTGGTGATTCAGTAGAAAGAGTGCAGTAAGACCGCTAAATGGAGTTTCAAAGAGAGGCAATCTGAAGATGTATCAGGCCATTGTCCAGGTTCAAACTGAGATCCAGTAACATATTTTAGATTTGGAGAGAGGACCTCAAGCACTTTTAGTGTCTGTAATGAAGAACAATGCTCTTCACATTTCGTGACTTAATTTAATTGTTTCTTGTTCCTGGCCCACAAAGAACATCACATTATGTCTGTATGATAGCTCTGTGGTGGATCCAATGAAATACACCTTTTGGTATTATCCCATCTGTTGGAGTTGGCTCTAATGCCAGCATTCTCTTAGTTTAGGGTTCAATACAGGGACAAAGGGAAGCACTTGAGTGATTGAACAGTTTGGAAAAGTAGCTTTGTTTTACCTCACATAGCAAGGATGTGCAACAAGGCACATTTTCTGGATGCATTCTCCCCTTTCCCTCCATATAGAAACGAGTTTACTCATCAGTTTAGACTATGGTAAAGACAGAGTGACTTCCATGGTTTTTAGAAAACTGTATTTCTGGGTATAATGTTTCTAGGTTACATGTGGCTGGAATGATTTTGGCTATTAGGTGGCCAAAGTGCTGTATCAGCAAATTTGGAGCCAGTCAGGTCCAGGGTATAGTTTTGCCTCTTTTTTAGGGAAAGTTAATCTATGGTGCATAAGAGGAGGAGGGGGCTGGGGAAAAGAAGCTACATCAGGGAAACATCAGTCTTATCAAACCATATCAGCAGGTAGGAGAGAGATGGTGAAGTAGCCTTTCAACATAACTACCCATAAAACCTTACTCTGCTGTAAATGAAAATTTCAGTGTGAGTGACTGAAAAGAAACCATTTGGGATGGGTATAATTAATGTAATATATATATGTATACACATATATACATATATGTATATTTATACATATACACACATCTATCTATCTATCTATCTATCTATCTATCTATCTATCTATACATCTATCTATCTATCTATTTATCTATATATCTACCGGTTCTCTGCAGGATTCCCAAATCACCAGATTAACAGATTACTTCCCCTGCTACCTGACATAAAGAGGCAGTTGGGGAGTATGGCACCAGATGGAAGGCCCAGATTTTGAGCTGGAGGACTTCTGGTTCTTCTGCTTACTATATGTATATAAACAAGTTGCTTTATTTCTCCAAGCCTTTGCTTCTTCATTTGAAAAGGAAGGGGCTAACCAGATCATTTAAGATCTGTGCCTCTGAAAAATTTACTCCCCGTTGGGTTCTTCAAAGGAATGCTTGTTGATCCGGTCCAAAACAAAAGGGTCTCACGTTGTAAAAAGTAAGACTAAGAGAAGGCAAGCTGATTTTGGTTCTAGACCCAGCTGTATTCCTAGGTAAGTTCTGTGTGTGTGAAAGACAAGATGAACAATGAAATACTCTATGAACACATAGCAGAGATATGAAATAGGGAGCCAGATTTCTTTTATTGTCCCAAATTTTAATTTTGTTGCTCAGTCATTTCAGTTGTGTTCAACTCTTTGTGACCCATTTGGAGTTTTCTTGGCAAACTCACTGGAGTGGTTTGCCATTTCCTTCTCCAGCTCATTATACAAATGAGGAAACTGAGGCAAAAAAGTAAGTGGCTTGCCCAGGATCACACAGTCAGTAAGTTGAGGCCAGATTTGAACTCAGGAAGATGTATATAATGAGTCCATGTAAAAGAACTAAGAGCCACTCTTCAGGAAAGTGCCCTAAAAATAGGCCAATTCATCATTCTGGGTTTTTTTTTTTTAGTTTGGTAACTGGATAGAGCCAATAGCTCTATGGTCATGAGGGAGACTTAGTAACACTCATAAATGCCCAAGTTCTTCCCCAACATGAACTTTAACAAAGTAATTTGTTCTAGCAGTCACTTTGAGTTTTAAATCCCATTGTCTAAAAGACTAGAACTTCTCATTTTCTTTCTCTTTGAGTTGCCATCATTTTATTCACGATCCCTTTTGCAAAGCACAGGTTTGAGTAGATAGTTCACTATTTCTTTCAGTTTCAAATGTAAACTTACCAGCCCTTCAACTTGTGAGTCTAATTCATGTTTCCAGATTTCCTCAACATTATTCTGCTTGTTAGGGTCAGCTAGGTGATGCCGGAGTACACAGAATGCTGAGCCTACAGTCAGAATGACTTCTTCCAGAGTACCAATCTAGCCTCAAACTCTTAGTAGCTGGATGACCCTGGGCAAGTCACATAACCCTGTTTGCCTCAGTTTCCTCATCTATAAAATGAGTCAGAGAAAGAAATAGCAAACCAAACCCCAAATGGGGTCACAAAAAATGGCCACAACTGAAAAATAATTATATATTACGATACAGGTAAACTGGTATTCTTGTGATTCCTTTTACTCAACACTCCCATTGGCTACTATTGCCTTCCCACTCTCATTATTGTGTAATTCATCCATTGGTGAAATCCTCAAGAGCTCCACATTTTAGGGTGGTTTTTTGCCTTTGTATCTCTAGTGCTTGACACACAGCAGGGACTTAACAAATAGGCTGGAACCGACTTTGTATACGCTCTGTACATATTTTGTAAATACTCCTTTTTTCATCCATTATCTCCTTTAATAATGTGGAAGATCATTGAGGGCATGTCTCCCTACCATACTTTTCTCTGTCTCCTCAGCTCTTAGCAGTGTCCTGAAACATAGTAGGAGTTTAATACATGCTTAACTGATTCACTGATTATTGACTGAGTCTGGATTAAAAATCAGTGTGATAAGCTTAATCTCACAGGATGAAACTTAAAAGGGATAAAGATAAAATACTGTACTCAGGTTGAAAAGAAGCTTTTTTTGGGAAACATGGCTGGACAGTAATTTATTTTTTAAAAATTTATTTTTGACATTCATTTTTGTTTTAAAATTCTGAGTTCCAAATTCTCTCCCTTTCTTGCTTATCAAGAAAGCAACCAAAATGATTTTTATACATGTGAAATCATGAAGAAACACATTTCCATATTAGCCATGTATAGAGAGCTTTTTTTAGGAAATTTTATTTTATTTAGGAATTTTTTTTTATTTAGGAAAAAAGAAAAAATTAGTGTACTGCAGCTCAATATGAGTCAGTAGTATGTAACATGATGGCCAAGAGAATGACTTCAATATTAGGTATTGTTAGGTCGGGGTGCCATATCTTGGAAGTAGAGATACTGATAATCTTCCTGTGTTTTGTTCCTGTCATATTATGACATCTGGGCATTTTAAAATTCTGGACTCTGTATTTTAGAAAGGTTGTTGTTAATCCAAAGGATTTCACACAGGATGAAGGCCTCAAGGGCAAAGTCTTAGTGAGAAGGGATTATTTCATTCCTTATTTTCATATCTTCAGCACCATGTCTGGCACATGAAAGTCCTTGCCATGGTTGTTGTTTTTGTGAGCTGCATCCAAGCATTTGAAGGGCCACACAACAAAGAAGGCTTAGATTTGTTCTTCTTAGCCCCAGAAAGTAGAATCAGAGCAATGGGTAGAAGAGACAAAGGGACAAATTTCAGCTTGAAGTCAGATATCTTTTTCTAATAATTAGAAGCACCCCAGTATAAAAGGGACTACTTCAGGATGTAGTTGTTTTCTTTTTGCTGAATTTCTTGGAATGGTCTGAAGTGTCTATTTGATGGGGACTGTAAATATAAATGTATACACATATATGATATATATATGATATATAATACACATATATGTGTCTATTTTTTAGGTATAAAATAGATGCAGTGACTGTTGAGATCTCTCCCTTTCCATTCTGGGAACCTGTGTTTTTTGTGATGCTGTCTTTTGGAGTTCTGGCTGCATGGAGAGAGTTGAGAGAATCTTTTCCTTGGTGTTGACCATGGTGGCTGGTGAAATGAACATCAGCCTCATAATTGGTTGTGATAAAAGGTACCTGTGTAAAAGTAATAAGCATTTCATGTCCTGTAAATCTTACATTTCATCCATTGGATCATGGACTCCTGCTGAATTTAAGGAGGTGAGAAGCTATACATCCACACATGACTGATTTTCCCCTTCTCTCCCATGTTATTCCTCTTGCCATTTGCCCACATAGTTAATTGCCTTTGCCTGAAGATTCTGTGCAGCAGAGGATCCACTGCAAGAAATGACAAAACGTTTCCCAGCTGTTGAGTTTTTAATGTCACGTTAATTTGAGTGCTAATCGTCCTCAGTTTTGGGTTCATAAACTTCTACCTGAGTCCGAGAAGCACTTGTGCCTCTGGTTTTAAAGTGAAATGGACCATATTGCTCCTGGGTCAGAAATCAGAACTGATTTAGAAGAGATATTTTTGTCCTTTGCCACTTAAAAACACAATGAGGAGGGGAAGGGGGAAGGCAAGAAGGAGAATAAATATAATAATGGAATTCTTTTACAATTGTCAGAATCTGAAATGTTTAGATGAACCTATCTGCATTAATTTTGAGAAGTTCATTTATCCAGTTTAAAAAAAACAAATCTTGTAGCTAACAGGACAAAACAGTTTTGTATTTTTGCCATTAGGGAAGTTGATACTTTTAAAATAATAATGAGGAAAAATTATGCAGATTATAAACCCTGCAGAAATACATAATCATTCAAAACATTTTTTACCCTATATGAAAGGTTTCTGATTCTCAGTGATAAAAAGGTTACCTGTTTTCCAATATCAGGAATCATGAAAAGGTCACTGCTAACTTTTTTCCCTGTTATTTTTTGTCATCCCATTATTTGGTCTTTGTCTTCCTTGAATCCTTTGTATACTTGACACTGTTGACCGACCTTTCCTTCTCTCCTTGTCTTCCATGATATGATTTCATAATTTTCCTATTTCACTTCTCTGTATCCTTAGTTGATTCCTAAATATGATCTTTCTCCAAGGCTCTGTCTCTTCCCCACTACCCTTGATTATCCTCATCTATTCCTATTATTTCAATAACCACCTCTGGGCAGATGACTTACAGATATGAGTTTCAAGCTGTCTTTAAAAGGAGCTTTAATTCATTGTTTCATTTTTGCTACCCTCACTACCCAATGACTTCTCAACCTCCTGAAATTTGGCTTCTGATAACATTATTCTGAAAGCCTTAAACTCAATCCTTTCAAAACTGAACCCAGGTTTTCCTCCAAATACTCCCTTCTTTCTAACTTTCAATAACTTTTGAGAATCCTACCTTATAGATCCAATTTTTCTTGTACAGCAAGATAACTGTATAAATATGTATACACATATTTGATTTGTCAAGTATTTTAACATAATTAACATGTATCAGACTTCCTGCCATCTAGGGGAGGGAGTGGGGAGTAGGAGGGAAAAATTTGTAACAGAAAGCTTTGCAAGGGTCAATGTTGCAAAATTACCCATGCATATGTTTTGCAAATAAAAAGCTTTAATAAAAATTAAAAAATAAAAATAAAGTGAAATCCAAAAAAAAAAGAATCCTACCTTCTTTTTAAGCTCATAAACTAGGTATCATCCCAAACGCTTTACTCTCTTGTCAGTCCTTGTCAAATATGTTGAATCTCATCTTTTGCCAAGTCCGATTATTGGTTCTATTTTTGCAGTATCTTTTGTAAACATCCTCTTCTCTCTTCCAAACTTTGTCACCACCCTGACACATGCCCACATAATCTCTCATGTGGATAATTGAAATATTCTTCTGGTTAGTTGGTCTGCTTGTCTCATTTCTCCTCATTCTGGTCCATCTTCTGTTCAGCTATTAAAGTGATCTCTGGACATTTTTTTTATTGGCTGCCCCATACCCATAACCAGTCCCTGATTATTGAAATCATCTGCTTGCTTATCTCTGCTTCATGGCTTCCTTCAAGTAACAACTAAAATCTCACTATATACAGAAAGTCTTTCTTAACTCCTCATTTCCATAGTGCCTTCTGTCTGTTAATTATTTCTACTTTTTACTACATATAATTTTTTTGGTACACATTTCTTTGCTTACTGTCTACTCCATTAGATTATAATTTTCTTGAGGTCAAGAACTTTTGTATTTTTTTTTGTATCCTTATCATTTAGCACAATATCTGGCACATAGTAGAGATTTAATTAATGCTTATTGGCTGACTGATATTACATTATGAGGTCCTTGAGAACTTGAATTGTTTTTGCCTTTCTTTGAATCCCTAAAATTTAGCACAGTAATTGACACATAGTAGGAGCTTAACAAATGCCTACTGATTTGACTTGCAATGTTTCTCTCAAAGGTCCACAGAAATCTTTTAAATTTTAGATCCAAAGGAATTGTTTTTGTGCCCATTTTTCTTGACATACCTATAGCTTTTGCTAGACTGCTCTTCCTGATATTGTCTTTCCTTGGCTTTTGTAATCCCTTTCTCTCTTGGTTTGGCTTATCTACTCAGTGGATTAAATATTCATCTCTGTGGAATTGATTTCCAAATCTTTGTATCTCTTCCTAGGCTCTCTTCTGAACTTCAGTCTCACATAACTTCACCTGCATGGACTACACGTCTAAAATGGAACTTATGTTCTTCTCTTTTATACGTGTCCTCCTTCCAAATACCCCATTTCTGATAAGGGCAATCAATACCATCCTCCTCAACATTAGATTGACTTTTTCACCTCCCTTGTCATCCAAATCCCGTTAGCAATTTTTGTCAATTTTCTCTCTACAACCTCTTTTAAATTCTAAGCTGGTTCAAAACCTCATCATGTCTCACATGAATTAATGTAGTAGTTTTGTGACTGATCTCACTAAAGAACTAAATGTCTTGAAAATCAAAATGGGATAGAAAAAAACAATTCAATATGAAATATCAAAACAATGTCAAAAGATTGAAAGCAATTTAAGAAAATCTATGAATGGTTATATTAAAAATAAATTACCTGGAAAATGGGTCAAAGAGAGATAATCCAATAATTATTGGATTTCCTCAAATCATTTAAAAATATCTGGAGAAAAGATTTCAAGAAAGTATGAATGAAACTGTCCAGACTTCAGAACCACAGGGCAAAATGAAAATAAAAATAATCCATTTGTTGCTTTTGGAAAGAAATTCCAAAATGATATCTCCCAGGAACGTCAAAGCCAGAACCCAGAACTCCCTGGTCAATGAAGATAAATACTATAAGCAGCCAAATTAAAAGAGTTCAAATACTAAGGATCCATTATAAGGATAACATAAGATTGGGCAACTGTTGCCATAAAGGACGGGCAAAAGATGAAGGGTTCTGTTGAATCATAACTTCTCCAACAAAACTAGGGAAGAAAAAACTAGAGATCTTTAATGGACTAAAGGATTTCCAAGCATTCCTGAAAGAAAGAATTCAGTACATATTTTGAAACTGAAAGATAAACATGTATTTATTTGTTTAATTGGAAAAGAATATCTGTGGATAAAATGTTTACAAGGAAATTGTCACCAGGGAAATAAGGAATATTAGAATTCTGATACCGTTAAGTGTCAGAGAAGGTAAAAATGACTGAGGGCTTATGTGATTTTGTCCTGTTTTGTAGACAAAATTGGGAATGAAACTGGGAAGGAAAGGATAAGGAAGAGATGGAAATCACTAACACAATAGAGGTGCATATGATGAATACATAATCATAGGAGAAGGCATAGGGGAAATGATATCCCTTCATTCTCACTTTCAAGTGAACCAGGTAAAAGATAGTGCAAAATTTTCCCTTCTGCCTCCCTATTCCATTTCATTATAGAAATATGTCAGTAAATATTTATTGAGCTCCTATTATACTGTTCTAAATGCTGGGGAAAGGCAAAATATAGATCCTGACTCACAATCCAATGGGAGAAACAACATACAAATATGTATAAACAAGCTCTATGTTGGGCAAATAGGAAATAATCAACAGACTGAAGGCACTAGAATTAAGAAAGATTATGAAAAATTTTCATTACATTTATGTACTATATTATGTTTATCCATTTCCCAATCATGGGCATTTTCTTTACTCCCAGTTTTTTGCTACTTCAAGAAGTATGGGTGCTTGATCATGCTCACTGATTGACTGATTCATAGCATCATAAATTTGGAGCTGGAAGAGAGCTCAAAAATGATCTAATCCAACTCTTTTTTTAAAGATGAGAGAAATTGAGGCCCAGAAAGATTAGGTGACTTGCTTTAGGTGATAAAGATAGTAAGTGGCAAGCTTGAGATTCTAATTCACATCTTCTTACTTCAAGTCCAGAATCTTTTCCTGTCCTAGCCTCATACTGCCTCTTAATAATATTAATCACAACTAGTATTTATATAATGTTCTAAAGTTTCCAAAGCTCTTTACATATACTATCTTATTTCATGCTTACAATAACCCTGTGAGCCATTATCATTACTCCATTTTGTAGATGAGAAAACTAAGGTACAATCACACAGCTAGTATTTTCCGAGGTAGAATTTGAACTCAGGTCTTCAATGCCCTATCTACTGTGGTATCTAGCAGCTTAATTTAGGTGGTTAGAACACGGAGCTAATGAGGTTATAAGTTTGATGTCCCATATGACTCCGTGACCACTGTCCAGACTAAAATTTAGTTCTATATTCTCAGATTAATGACCACTTGTTAAGAAGCATTATTGGTTATTGGTATAGAAGACTTCAAAGATATGAGATTGCATAATTATCTCATTATACTTTTAATGGGATCTAGCTCTTTGACAAACAAATGGTAGTCTTCTGTACTTGGTTTCTAGAAGACTTGAGCTCAAATTGCCTTTCAGACTCTTACGAGTTGTGTGACATTGGACAAGTCACTTAATGGCTTTGGGTGTCAATTCCCTAACTGTAAAATGAGGAGATTGAAACTGATGGTCTTTTTTCAATTTATGACCTTATCAACTACATTTTCTTAGTTCGAGATGAAAGTAGGAATTCAAATTAAAGCATAGGATTTAGTTGATCATGTGATCATAGTATTTAATGATGATAACAGACAGCATTTCTATAATCCTTTAAGGTTGGCAAAGTACTTTTGCAAAAGCAAAAATCTCCTTTTATTCTCATAATGATCCTGAGAAGCAGGTGCTATTAGAATCCCTATTTCTATAAATGAGGAAACTGAGGCAGATAGGAGTTAAATAACATGTCCAGGGTCGCAGAATTTACACGTATCTGAATCCACATATAAATTTAGGTTTTTCTGACTCCAGGCCTAGTGCTCTGTACTGGAAGTGGCTATTTAGGTTACTTAGTCCAAATGTATAATTTATATGATGAAGAAACTGAAATTCTGAGAAGACATAAGAATCACCATCGTGTGTAAGAATAGTAGAGTCAGAATCCATGGTATCTTTTTTCAATATGATGCATGTGGTATGAATCAAAAGACCTGAGTATTATGGATGGAGAGCAGGAAGGTACCTTGATGATCTTCTAGTCCACCATCTCCCATTTTACAGCTTAGGAAATGGGCTCAGAAAGATAATATCACTTGCCCAAGGTCATTCAGCAAAGAAATGAAAGAACCAATCTTTGAATCCAGGACAGAGCTCTCTGCTTTTAAATATCAGTGAAGTAATATGGAGTCATTGCATGAAGAGTTTAAAACACAGAGGGGTGCACTGTAGTCTTTCCAAATTTTTAGGAGATTTGGAATGAACTAGTCATGGTAAATTTATTCATAAAGAGGAAAAGGAAACCTTTCCTATAGTTAATTTTTCTTTTTTTATAATAACGTTTTATTTTTCCCAATACATGCAAAATCAACATTAACCTTGTCCAAATTTATCTCCTTCCTTTCACCCTTCCCCCTCTCCTAGATAAAAACAATTTAATAAAAATTAAATGTGTAATTCTTCCAAACATATTTCTATATTTTTCATGCTGTGCAAGAAAAATCAGATCAAAAGGAAAAAATGAGAAGGAAAAAAAAAACAAGCAGACAAACAGCAAAAAGGTGAAAACACTATGCTTTGATCCACATTTAGTCCCAACAGTCCTTTTTCTGACTGCAGATGGCTCTCTCCATCACAGTTCTATTGGAATTGGCCTGAATCACCTAGTTGTTGAAAAGAGCCACATGCATCAAAATTGATCATCACCTAATCTTCTTATTGCTGTGTACAAAGTTCTCCTTGTTCCACTCACTTCACTTAGCATCAGTACAGGCCTTTCTGAAATCATCCTGCTGACCATTTCTTATAGAACAATAATATTCCGTAATATTCATAGACCATAACTTATTCAGCCATTATCCTTGATGGGCATCCACTCAGTTTCTAGTTTCTTTCCATCACAAAAGGGTTGCTCCAAACATTTTTGCACATGGAGGTCCTTTCCCTTTTTATGATCTCTTTGGGATACAGACTCAGCCTATAGTTGTCTTTGAAATAGCCTCTCTTCTGTAGGTTTGGGAGCTTTATCTTCTTGAGGCAATACTGTTTCTATACCCTTTGTCCATAACAAAACAGTCTGACATTTTGCTATAGTATAAAGCTTCTCTTCTAATGGTCCCCATTGTTTGGGAGTAGGGGTAAAGGTTGGGTATGAGATGGGACTGTGCAGGCTTTCTCTTCTATTTTTCTGTTCTGCTCCAGAGAGCTTGGTTTACACCTAATTCCTGTTAATGCTAATACTTTGTCCTTCTCCTGTCCCTTTCTGGGTTTTATCTGGTCCTCTTTTACAATTCCAATTCCCTTTTTTCTTGGAAGTTCTCCCCAAGTTCACATCAACAAGATAGGAACAACTTTCCCATGGTTGGTTATCATTCCTGTTCCAATAAAGAAGAAATCTCTTTTCACTTTAAAAGAATAAGTTGCTTGACTTTGAATCCCACAATTCAAGGTATTCTTGAGGGAAGAAGAATGAGCTGAGTAAAGAGAATAGCTAGAGAACAAAACAAATATTCCCCTTGACTTCCATTTTAATTTCAGAGATATATTCCCATCAGAACACATATGATTTCTATAAGGAAAGTAATGTTCAATGAAAATAATAACTTGTATCGACTTTTTTGGTTCTGAAGCATTTGTCTCATAGCATGGACATTGGAAAGAGCCTGGTTCTGAAATTAGAGGTCTTGAGTTCAAATCTTGCCTCTGACCTTATTTTCCATATGCCCTGTAGGAACTTTACTTAACCTTTGGGTTTAAGTGATGGAATGGACTGTTGGTTCTTTTCACCTCTAGATCTAGGTCCTATGAATTCTGTAGAGGTAAAAATCAGCCTATGTGAATTTAACTCTTTTTCTCAACCTTTGCAAGAAAATTGGTTGGGCAAATAACTCATGTGGCTAATACATATAGGTAATTTAATTAAATTTATCCAATAAACTTATTTAATAAATGTATTCAAAATGATTTACTTATCTGCATAATCTATTTATTCACAATTATTTATTTATATAGTTTAATTAACATAACTTATTTATTGAATTAATTTATTTAATTCCATTAAATTTCACTTCAAATCCTTATGGATTTCATAAGCCTTGATGATTGCCAATTGCCTTTGGTGTAGTTGATTAACAGATTTCATTGGCAAGAAGGGGTTAAGTCTTTGTCGGTCTTTTAATGCCTTCCATTAAATGACCCCTTCCTATCTTTCCAGACTTCTTTTGATATTGGCCTTCTTGCTATTATTAGAACAAGACATTCTTAACTCCTAACTCTGTGCATTTTCCTTGGCAAAGCTCATGCCTGGAATCCCCTCCTTTTTGCTTTCCTGGTTTCCTTCAAGTCTCAACTAAAATCCCCTCTCCCTTCCTCTATTGATTAGCTCCAATATATCCTGTTTTCTTGTTTCTACATATTTGCTTTGTTGTCTTCCCCATTAGACTGAACTCCACAAAAGCAAGGACTTTTGCCTGCCTTCCCTTCCCAGTGCTTATGATGGGGCTTGACATGTAGAAGGGAATTAATATATATTTATTGACTGATTGATGTGAAATCATGATGCTTCTTAATGATAATCTAATGCTAATTCTTACCTAATTATTGGCTAAGGCTAGTGACACGATTCTGGTCAGTGATTTTCTATAGTTAATACTTACAAAAATAGAATTAGATACAGAACAATAGCAGAATCAAATGTTTGCAAGTCGATGAGGAGGGATTGTCTGACATGTCATCAACAATGTGTGTAATAAAATTAATATATCCAAAAGTTCGAATGGATTTGTGTTCTTTAAATATTTAAATTAAAAAAAACTAAAGCAATTCTTTAAATTGCCAATAAACTTGGATTTGTAGCTACAAGTATAAAAAGTTTGGGGCTAATTAGTTGAGATCTATTTATAAAGGGCTTACAACATGGTGCCTGGAACATATCAGTCACTTAAATAATACTTTCTGGGTTCCTTTCTCTATTCATGATGGTTAAATAAAGTGAATGAAAAACTCACATTGCTCAGATTATCACATGTAGCTGGAGGAGTAGCCCAGATAGTTTATCAATAAGTTGACTTTGACAGGTATTGATGATGGAGAAGGTACTGATCTAAGAACTGGGGACAATGAGGTGACCAGGCTGTTCATTTCAGAAATTGGGCAGTATTTTTGATGACTTCAATGTGCTTGCAAAATGACAGTTTATCTCTTGAACAATAATGCCCTGTTGCTGATGCTATTTAACTACAAATCATGAGAAACCATGATCTTAGGAGAATAAAAACTACAAACAACTCCAAACCCCCAAGATTCTGGTAAGTCACATGATGGACATATGTAAGGTGCAGCATACTACTAATAATGATTTGAGCCATCATGAGCAATAGGGGACATTGTTGAGTAAGTGTTGTCAGTCACGTAGAGAGATCAGGAAAGCTAAAGATGGACGGAGGGCTATCTTGATGTTTTTAAGAGAGTAAAAGAATAAGATGAAGAGCTAGTCATATAGGGAAGATCATCTATGGATAATTCATGAAAAAAGAGATGAAGAATATATGGGATGGGAAGATTTTAACACAATGTGGAAAGAAAATACACTTATGAAATCATATGTTTACCAAAGTACTAACTACTTCTATTGGGGAATTTTTCTTCTTCTTTTGGGAACACATTCTTTGTATAAGTGGTACACATTACATAAAGGGTTTAAATGGAACAAATATGGATTGTATTATACTAATTCATTTTATGACAATTTTGCTCAAATCTATTTATTTCATGATGTGGAAGAATACTATTTGCTATTCTATCTAAACTATGTCCCCTTTTCAGAGGCTGGATATAAAGAGGAAAGAGTTGGAACTCAAAAATTCTTGTTTGAGCTATAAAGCATTCCTAATACTTTTCCAGATGGCATTTAGAATGAAGAAAAAGAGGGAAGAATACTAATTTTGTAATTTGGATACCATAAAGATGTATTATCTTTACTGGTAAATGATGACTGAAAGCTATCCATTTAAACTGGAAAGTAACTTTTATAGGCCTATTTAAAAATAATATATTCATTCTGTAGAACTATATATTTACTCTTGGGAATTAAATTGGACTGATAAGATAAAGTATTATTCCATTCACCTAATTCCAGCACCTAAGTGCTGAAGTAATTGATATCTGAACCAGAAAACTTTTTCTATTAAGCATTACTAAGGATTACTGAATGTTTACTTATTCTACAAATGAATCTTGATATTTCCATCAAGAAAAGTCAGCATATGTTTATTAGATTACTTTATTATTATTAAAATACAGCCATGCCTGTACAAAATATGTAGAATTGCATTCTTTTTGCTGGAATATATGAATAAAATCCCAGGCAAAACTTTATAAATGAAAAGAAAGAAATTCTAGTGCTAGGAAATTGTTATTTATTTGATGTACACAGACTACCCAGCATGAATCAAGTTGAGTTTTTCTTTTAACAAGAAAAATGAGTAGCTGCTCTACTTTACAATGAGTACTTTCCCTCCCCAAGCAATATATAGTTTAGCCCTGTGATAACACAGTGAGCTCGTATGTGAATTCAGATGTCCATGGGTCTAATCATGTCCTCTGCTTCCCACCCTCCCTGAAAGAAAAAAAAAACAATTTTACAGAACACAAACAGTAGATTTTGTAAACACTGTTGGCCTGTAAAACATTAGGGATGGACTGAAAGAAGATAGATCCAGGACTGTTAGGGACCTTAGAAGTCATCCAGATTAATCCTCTCATCTTTAGATAAGGGAATTAAGACTCAGTGATATTAAATATTTTAACTAAGGTAACCCAGATGGTAAATAGCATCCAATATTGGCATTTTAAATTGTATTATAATAACAGGAATAATAATGATGAGCATTTATACAGCAGCTAAGTGTTTCTTACCCAATTTGACATATATTATTTGCAAGGCAAAGTCTCTGAAGGGAAGATAATTTTCAGTCTTAATACAGTCTTAAGTTTAGCAGGTATGTTTAATAAAATCTATTTTTAGATGGTTGAAAATGGATACAATTGGTGAATATTCATTTGGAAAAGGCTAGTGTGGAAGTGAGCTATTCAGGGGAGAGGGCTCTTCAAGGGTACCTTTTCATGGTTTCCTGCCACTACTATTAGTTGCCTCCTTTGCCAAAAGAGAACAGGGCATTTTTTCCCAGTCATGTGACTGGGATCAGTGAGGGGTGAACTCAATACTATTTGGATTTGAAGTGGACATTTTTTTCAAGATGCTGACACGTCTGCCAGCCCCCATCTGTCCCCCACTGGGAGAATAGAAGGTATTAGTGAGACTTCAAGTTTTAATGATGGCAGCTACATCTCCAGTAGCAATGTCAGTGTGGGATGAAACTGTCTGTCCAAGAGCCCCAGGGATGGAGAGTCTATGATCTTCAGCTGAAGCCTGTTGGAAGATATAATTGCTTTTATCTCTTGTTTATTGTTGTAATCAAACCCCATTTCTTTTGGTTCTGCTTGCTACTGAAGTGGCCGGTACCCTCCCAGTACAAAACCTTCCTTCGTTGTTTCTCCCTCTGTCTGTCTGTCTGTCTCTGTCGTATCTGTGTGTGTGTGTGTGTGTGTGTGTGTGCATGTATGTGACCTTATATGCAAATATATCCAAATTTATGTGTGAGTGTAATGGGAGAGATTGTTTCTGTGTATCTCTAGTGTTTTGAAGGTGTTTGAGAATTTAAAAAAAATGGAACTTTGCAAATCACAGCCCAGTGGAATATGGCGCTGGATTTGGGATCAGCGGGACCAGGCTCCAACTCCTATCACTGATACTAGCTATGTGGCTACAAGAAAGCCATTTAAACCCTCCCCAGCCTCAGTTTCCTGATCTGTAAAATGGGGATAATAATAGCACCTACCTCATAGGTCATTGTGAGGATCCAATAAGATAATGTTTATCAAGCACTATATCAAAATTGGATATTATTAAGTTACAATTTCTTGGTGCCTCTGTTTTCTCATCCATAAAATGGAAGAGGTAGATGTGGCCTTGATGGCTTCTATGGTCTCTTTCATCTATGATCCCATTATCCTATGAAAATTCTAGAATATATTATGGCTTCGTCCTCAAAGAGGCATTTATTAGGCACCTACTTTGTGCCAGGCCCATTGCTAGGCAAGGAGATAAAAAAAGATGATAATTAGATGATCAAAGCTTATATTTTATAGGGAGAGAAGACATGGACACACATCAGGGTAGAAGCTATTTTAAGAGACCAGAGCTAGGATTCCATTTGTGAAGGGAGCTTCCATCAGGAAACTCTCCGCATTGACGAACACACTTTGACTCTGTTCTGCAATATAGCTAGTCATGGAGAGTTTTCAGGGGGCACAGAGAGATTGTGACCTACCACAGGGGCACACAGAGGCAGGCCTTGAACTCAGGTTTTTCTGACTAAAGGCCAGCTGCCACTATGCTTTGCTAACTCTCATATACAAAGTCGAAATAGAAAAAAAATAGATTTCCAAGCTTTGGTAGAAAACAGGAATGCTTTGCGTATAGATCCCGTAAAGAATTATCTATTTGCCATCTGAGAACAGAATTAAGGTAAGAGAGGCTCATCGCCATGATGTTACACATAAGGTTGTCAATATTTTGGCTACAGTGACTTACTGCTTAGCTCAGCAAGGAATGGAGGACTTGTGGTCTGCATTGGTGAAGAGATTATTCACACCAATGAAATCATGGTTCACACAATCTTAAGAGATGGATGAGACATTAAGGAATCAATTACTTTGGGGATGGTTAACTTGGGTCCATGAACTTGTTTAAAAATTGGTAAGTGAATTTCAAAATAATTGGCTTACTGGCTAATCTTATGTGTTTTGTTTTATACATTTAAGGGAAAGGGAAGGAAGAGAATAAGCATTTATGTAGTACCTACTGTATGCCAAATACTTTACTAGGTGCTGTTAAAGATGCTCTTTTTAATCCCCACAACCACCCTGTGAGTAAGGTGCTGTTATTATTTCCATTTTGCAGATAAGGAAACTTAGGTCAAGAAACTTGTCCTGTCACCAGCTTTTAAGTGTTTAAGCTAGTCTCAGACTTCTTTCTCCTGCTTCACCAGATGGCCTCTTCTAGCAAGGGGTCATCAGACTGGCAAAAGCACATGACAAAAAGGATTAAAAACTGAACTGGTGACATATCCCATCTTCCTCAGTTTGCAGATGATGGGAAGTGGAGTATAAAGAGATGAATAAATCATAAAGGAACAAACATTTATTAAGCACCTACTATGTGCCGGGTACTGTGCCAAGTGCTATACATACATTATCTCATTTGATCTTCACAACAAGCCTGGGTGCTAAGTGCTATTATAATCATTTCCATATTACAGATGAGGAAACTGAGGCAAACAGAGATTAAAGTCACTTGCCCAGATTACTCAGCTAATAGTATCTGAGACTAGATTTGAACTCAGCCCTTCTTAAGTCTGAGTCTGGAGTGCTATCTAACCAGCTCCAAGATCATCTCCTGATCTTGATTTGACCACTGGTTAGATGGTTCTGGAGGGGAAAATAAGGCTGGTGACTTTGCACAGCACCCCCTCACTTTAATCCAATTCACTTGCACGTCATGACATCACTTCCTCAACATAAAGCTTGGTAGTTACATGTCAAGCATTTATTAAGCCCCACTAAGCTCCAGATGCTGTGCTTGGTTCTGTTGATACAAAGACAGAAATGAATCCATTCTACCCTCAAGGTGCTTACATTCTATCAGGGGGTGACTTGCCTGAGAACACACAGATAATCAGGGTCAGAGGTGGGACTAGAACTCAGCTCTTTGGACTTCCAAGTGCCAAGCTTTTCTCACAAAACCCTGTCTTTTAATCTTCTGAGATCTGGAAGAAATATAAAATACACAAACTGTACAGTCTAGCATGGTTTGTACAACCGAGAAATCTGAGCTGGTCATCTGGCCTTTTATTTATTCTTTACTAGGGCTCAAGATAACCAGATGAGAGACAACTGTCCCATGGGCAAAGGGCTCTGCTTCCCCTTCTTCTCCCCAGCCAGATACTCTTCTGATAGGTCCCCTGAGAATTATGATTCATTATCATTTGTTGGTTTTATTTGTTTAAACCCTAAGCACCTTGTTGAGAGAACAGTTTAAGAGTTTGGTCCCGAAGGTCTCTTGACAAACTGGCCCCAGCCTTTCTTCTGTCTGATGTGAGCTGTTTTTTTTTTTGCCCAAATGAGGTTCTCGATAAAGGACAGTGTTTGGGAAAAACCAGCAAGTGATGCTTCTAGAGCTGTGACCTTAGGGCACTGGCTGGTTGACAACACTCACTCCTGTTGCTTCAAGGATGATAGGATTTCAGTGGATAGAGGACTGAGAGGGGCTGCACCTTGATAAAAGCACCAGAGATACAACAGCAAGTCTTTGAGCTGTAATTCAAATCCAGATCTAGTGACTCCAAAGCAAGTATACACCTTCCAGGATTTAATGGGCCTTTTTCCATAGACATGACAATAAGGAACATGGCACCTCCTTTTTAGTTATCCTGGGGTCTCTTGGAACTCTATTTGGTAGAAGACAGGAATGTCTTTGCATATAGATCCCGTGAAAAAGTGTGTATTTGCCACCTGAGAACAGAGAACATCAGCAAGTGTAGAGAGAAGTGAAAGCAGAAATCAACAGAGAATAACTGAAAAGGTCCAAAGAGAAACTGGAAAGGCAGACAATATTAAAATCAAAATCTAAAAGAATATTGTATCATGAACCTAAGGGTGCTGATGATGGACTTTTAAGAAATGCACACTTTTTATACATCATGATGCTTTCTTAGTTGGCTGTGTCCCATCTGTGTTTCCATCTTCTCACTCCAAATATGGCACATCAAGAACCTAGTCCTAGTTCTAACACCCATTGGCTTGGCACCCAGGTTGATTCAGTGCCATGTTTGTTTTGAGCATCTTCTCATTTCTCTTTTCACTACTCCCCTCCCTTTTATGAGACTCAAAACACTCTCCTCCTCCTTAAAAAAAAGAAAAAAAAAGTAAAACAAAAACCCTTTTGATATACTAAATGGATTCAAAATACTTTTCTGGCTTTTATTCCTCAAATTCAAAATAATAATGATGATTAATTTAGTCTAGATCTTTGATTTCATTCATGTAGGGAACTCCCAATGAGGAAACTTCATTTACCGATATTGATGAGCACCTATCTCATAATTTATATTTTAGTGACCTACCCAAGAGCAGGTGGGTGTCAGAGTTGAATTTGAACTCAGAAATTTGATAATGGTTCTCTAAGTACTTCGTTATGAGGCCTCATTCATATTATAAACTTAAATATAATTATATATTTAATTAAATATCATGATAAAAAACTGAGTTAAAAATAACCATAAATATAAAACCATAAATGCATAGAAGGATGTTGGTTGTTACCTGTGTACATATACTCCACATATGCAGGGTGCGTTTTTGTGAAAACCTCCTTCACTTTCTCGATTTTGTCAGCCCTTACTTTTGTTGCAAACGGTGTGTACATGACCGAGAAGGATTCTGCTCTGGTGAGGGCTTCTTCGATCATTGCCTGAAAAGGAAGCAGAGACACGTGCAGAATGAATAAAAACATACCTACTTTTAAGAAGGCAAGAATATAATTACCTTCATGGTTGACTTAAAAAAATAAATGTATCGCACTGCAAAGATAACATATTTGGGTCTTGAATATTAATTAGGAGAAATTTTAATTAGTTTTGGAAAATACAGTTTCATGTTCAGACAGCCAATTAAGTGGAGAAAAAAATTATAAGCTAACTTTCTCTAAACTGAGTTCAGATTACAGTACAAATAAAAATGTATTCCATTTTATCTTCCAAGGTACCATTTTTTCCCCCTAATTCTTAAGTATAGCATTGAAATTTGTCTACTCAGACAGTCTCTAATCAGGAATTAGGGAAGTGATCTTCAAATGTGAATTCAGATGACTGGATGCAAACATTTTGACCATGACTCAGGATGATTAACATTACTATCTCATGTATATTTTCGGGAAAAAAATGCTTTTCTTCTGTTCTTTCTAAGTCACAAGAACCAAAGTTGATGTTTTTATTCTGAAGCTGAAACCATAAAACCCTGGTTTAAATGCTGTCCCCTAACACTTAACAGCTGTGATAAGTTCTTATTTGTAGTATAGACATGGCGATGATACTTGGACCATATACCTCATGAAGTTTTTGTAAGCTTGAAAGACATGATGTTAGTGTTTTCTAAGCCTTAAAACAATTATCATTGCTGTTGCTGTTATTATTTTCTTATTATGGTATAGTAGATAGAAGGTTGATCTTGGAATTAGGAAGCCTGGGTTTAAATCCTGCCCCTGAATTTAGAGTTAATCCTAATTCCAAACCTTTCAACACTCAAGCAATTCTGTAAGGCTCTAAGTTTGAGAATATTGTAAATCTGCTTCTTTAGATCGACTTTTTTACACTGGAAGTTTTCCATATACTATGCCAATGAAATCCCTTTAAGAGTTTTTCCTGTGTAATAATCTTCACAATGCTTACAGAGCCATTCACCATTATCCTGGGCTTCTAAAGTATGTAAGGCTATTACTGTAGGATGATAGATTGAAAAGAAGATGGCTCAATCTTAAAAGGGAATTTGTATCTTTTTCCTGCATCCAAAGTCTCCAAGTGGGCCAGAAAGCAGCAATGTCTATAGTCATTCCTCATTTTAGAAACTGGTGTAAAAGGACATTGCCAAAATCCATCTCGTTTCCATACCTAACAATTGTGACTGACAATAATCAATAAAGAAAAAGAGCAATTTGTATGTTCAAGTGAGGAAGAAGGCATGCAATAGAACCAACATCAAATAATATTATTATGAGTGCATTTGTTCATAGACAAGCTTCTGGTGGAAATAAAAAACAGAACCTTGATAACGGAGAGCCATTTTTATTCTGGAAAGTTAGGTAAAACCTACTATTTCTCCATTATGACAACTGGCCCCAGACATGTTTGCTTTTCTATAAGTTAACGGTGTGAACAGGAAGTCATTTTGAATGTCAGGGTGGATCTCTCCCTAAGAATGGCACAAGAAAATAAATGGTGAAGAGGCAGATAGGTGGTCCATTGATTGGATTGAACACCAAAGTCACTAAGATCTCAGTTCAAATTCGATCTCACATACTAATTTTGTGACCCCAGGCAAATTACTTAAGCCTGAATATTATGCAAAAAAAAAAAAAAACTGAGTGACCAAGCAAATTTTTTACTGTGTGAAAGTAAAATCCATTATTGGTGAAGGGGTCTTTCTTCTAAATCACTGCTGTCTAAACAGAAAGAAGTAAAAATCAACCAGATGAGGAGAAAGAAGATGTGGATGGTTAGGCAAATTGGATTGCCCAGGTGTGGGGATTCCAGCCAGAATTGCCTACATAGGACCTAAGACCTAGTTTAAGAAGCTGGGGGAGGTTTGGAAGATCCTGAAAGATTAGAATTCAGAAAGCCAAACTGGGCGACATAGGGCCCCAAGTGAGAAGGCTGAGTCACTGGGCCAGGGCCTGATCGCTACTCCAACTTTTAGCTAGCTAAGGTAAAGAGGGTAGAAATGGACCTCCTGGCTAGAGTTTGGATATAGAGAGAGGAAGGGAACCAGATGTGGAGCAGCAGCTGGAAAAAAGACAAACAAAAATGGAGAGAGATTATAAATAATGTTCTGTGATTTGATAAAAAGAAATCTACTGTGGGGTTCTCCCTTCTTTTAACGTCTCTAAGAGCTGCCCAGAGCCTGTGGGGTATTAGTTAAATGTTACATTAGAAAGTGATAGAAGACAGCACATAGTGAAGGCCAGTCACACAATATGGTACCATTTCTTTTTGGAGATTCATGGAGCTTAGCTTCCAAATGTTGCCTCCATGACTTTTTTCCCCCTGAGGCAATTAGGATGAAGTGACTTGCCCAGGGTCACACAGCCAGGAAGTGTTAAGTGTCTGAGGCCAGATTTGAACTCAGCTCCTCCTGACTTCAGGTCTGGTGCTCTGTTCACTACACCAACTAGCTGCCCCTCCATGACCTTTCTGAATGACTTTAGGTTAGTTCTTGGAGAGCCCTGAACTCCCTGATGATAAGGCTTCTTTCACTCTTCAAACGAAACTTATGTTCTTTTTATGTATATCATATATGCTCATAGATTGAGAAGTGGAAGGGAAGCAACAGGTCATTTCCTATCTCTTCCTCATTTTTCAAATGAGGAAATAAGTCCCAGAGAAGTGATAAGTCTTGCCGAGAGTCATATAAGTAGCAAGCGATAGAGGGAGAATTTGAACACAAGTCACAGAATTAAAGATAAGCTGATAAGGATCGAGAGGCTAAGGGACAATCATGCTTGGTTTGGTGTTGACTCAAGCCCCGTAACCTCTTGATCCTTAGCAGCTAAAGGAGAGCTTTTGGATCTTCCATTCCTTCTAGCTTGAAACCTATGATTGTACTATGGCAGTTCAGTGTCACTGACACTGAGTAGGGAAGACTTTTTCTTTCACTAATGTAATTTACAAGTGGTGCAATGTTTTTTATTTCTGGAGCTTCTTCAATACAAAATCATTGTAATATAGCTTTATAGAAGGCATGGACATGTCCTTTCTGGAGAGGTAGTCAGTCTCGGAGGTCTAAACCTCTGCTTCCGCTCTCAGGGTTGTCTCATTGCCATTAGCATGATCATCTCCTCCATCACTGGGTCATTTTTTCCCCTACTAAACTATTAGTGGACTTGTTCATGATGAGGATGTTTTATTAGAATCATGACAGGATATGGCTGCAGTGGTTTTGATACCAAGGTGTTGGAGACTCCATTTGTCACAGTAATAGCTTATGACTTGAAGTCTGGCCTAGGTTTTTGAAAGCAGAAAAAAAGGAATTGAACCCTGATACTGTGAAAATGAAACTAAAGAGTATATATATTCACATTTTTTTTTCTGACAAGAAAAACGGGTCTTAGAGGGTTTGGGGCAATAATCGGATACTAAGAAATGAAAATAGAATAAATTTCAGTTTAATTTACTTCTTATTTATTGTCCATTAAAGACTCCCCTTGAATTTGGATATATAGAGAGGAAGAGGACCAGATGGGGAGCAGCAGCTGGAAAAAGACAAGGTTTACTTACAAAATGGAGGAAGATGACAAGTGATGTTTTGCGATTTGATAAAAAGAAATCTGTGGGGTTCCCCCTTCTTTTGACATCTGTAAGAGCTGCTTAGAGCCTATGGGGACATGAAGTGTTCCATTAGAAAGCTTAGGCATCATTCAGTATAGTAACAGGCCAATTTATTTTTTGATTCGATTAATTTTGGATCCCTTAATTTTGCATTATTTCTGAATTTGCATATCATCTCTTCCTTGGTAATAAATGAATGTTAGAAAAATGCACTCTTGTGGACTGCAGAATAGACTATTTGGTGAGCAGCTGGAAGGATTAGGGAAGTCTATCCAAAAGAGGAGAAGATATAATATCAACCAAGTATTTAAAGGGCTGTCAGGTAATGAAAGACAGAATTAAATGCAGTTGTTGAAAGTGGCAGAGAGGCAGCATTAGGCTTGATATTTGCTAATTGGCAAAATTAGCAAAAAACTGCAAAAAAAGAAATTGGCAAAAAAAATTCTATCCTAAAAAGTGGGATGGGATGATATGAGTTGTGGTTCCCCCAAATAGGAGAGCTAGTAGAGATTAGATGATTACTTACTGGGTGTGTTGTAGAGAGTATGAGTTGGACCAGATGACCTTTCAACTCTACAATTTTGAGAATAAAACTTGGTGCTAGGGAAGGCACCCAGATATTACAGCAGAGGCAACAGAAAGGGATAGGTAAATAGAGCTTAAGTGCATGCAAAGGAATTGATTGACTCCAGAACTTCATGAGGTTGATTAAGTACAGTTAGGATTTAATAAACAGAGAAGTATAGGAAGTTGAGAAATATAGGCTCTCTAAGGTCCAAAGGTAAGTTCCCCAAACTGGATCTGAGAAGAGGAGCAGGTGCTTCAGGAAGCTGATGGAAGTCAGCAAAGATGAATATGAGTCCATTCTTTCTAGTGACACTTTTATCCCTAGTGTTCCCACTTTCTCCTTAAACTTATATATTTGCTAACGCATAGGCTATTTGATGGATGCTCTAGTGACCATGGAAGTCCAACCCAGTTGTTAATTTGGTTATCTGAAATACAGGAAAAAACTCTTTGCTTTGGAATAATGTAAAGAGGCGATTCAGCCTGAATCTTTAAATAAAAGAAATGAAATTTAATTGTTTTCAAGTGGATATAGTGGCTCAAACTAGGCCAATAATGTTGCCCAGTAGAGAGGTCCTTAAAGCACCTGCTATAATGATAGAGAAGACTGTTTTACAATTTAGATCTCAAATACAAATTGAATGAATGCTTTGAAAATGTTCAAGTATGCTTGAAAATAGCTTATTTTCATAAGTAGTCGAAACATTCTTCCTGTATCCTTGCTAATACTATTATTGAGGGGGAGGGAAGTATGTTAATATTATCTATGAAGAAACATTAACAAGTTTAGAGTGGTAGGCTCATCACTAAGTTGTCCAGAGAATAATGAAATATTGGTTACAGCAATTCCTGAAAGTAATTTATTAAAGTTGTAGAAGGGGGCTTACAATTTATGGCTACTGGGGAATAAGGGAAGGCAGCATGCACATGAACAAAATGTCAGGTCCTTGAAGTGATGAAGATCCCATAGTGACCAGTAGGTGATATTATCATGTCCATTTTACAGATGAGGAAACTGAGGTTGAGTGAGTGATTTGGTCCAGGGACATATAACTACTTTCTGATGTTGAATTTGAATTTAAGTCTTCCTGAGTGTAGGTGGAGCACTTTAGACATTTGGCCTTCAATACTAGTACTACTACTGCTACTGCTGCTGCTAATACTACTATTGCTACTGTTATTATTAATACTGCTATTGCTACTGTTACTATTACTGCTGCTGCTGTTGCTGCAGCTATTACTAAACCACTCATGCTGCTAGTACAATTACTGCTGCTGCTGCTGCTGCTACTACTACCACTGCTGCTACTACAATTACTGCTACTACTACTGCTGTTACTATTACTGCTGCTGCTTATGCTATCATTGCTGCTGCTTCCACCACTATAACACAATTACTGCTACTCCTACTGCTGCTACAATTATTGCTGCTGCTATTCTTACTGCTGCTACTATTACTACTCCTGCTGCAATACTACAATTACTATTGCTGCTACTACTGCTGTTACTACTATTACTGCTGCTGCTTCTGCTACTATTATTGCTGCCGCTTCCACCACTGTAACACAAGTTCTGCTACTGCTACTGCTGCTACTATTGATGCTGCTGCTAACTAAACAAAGTCCAATGCAACCCGAAACCAGTGAGCACATTTTCTAAATATATGTAATCTGGATTAAGAGAGTTTTAAATATTTCATAAACTCACAAAATATTGGAATTTTACCATTAGACAAGGGAGTCCCACAGCATTCCTAATGCCCAAGGGTTCAAAGCTTGCTGATTTCTCAGAGGTTATTTAGTCACAGAATCATATATTTAAAGCTCAAAGGTACATCATACTATCGAGTTGTTTAACCCCCTAATTTTATAAATGAGGACCAGAGAGGCTATGTTTTTTTTTAATTTTAATTTTTTTTTAATTTTTTTTATTTGCATAACATATGTGTGGGTAATTCTTCAACAATAACCCTTACATAGCTTTCTGTTACAAATTTTTTCCCCCCAACTTCCCCACCCCTTCCCTAGATGGCAGGATATCCACTACATGTTAATTATGTTAAAATATTGGCAAATCGAATATATGTATACATATTTCCAAACTTATCATTGTCGTGCAAGAAAAATCTTATCTACACAAACGATATATCAGATAAAGGAAACACAATGTAAGCAAACATCAATCAAGGAGTATGAGAATGTTATGTTGTGGTCCACATTTCGCATCCCTCTCTCTGGGTGTATATGGCTTTGTTCAGTGAACAATTGGAGGTGGTTTGAAACATATCATTGTTGAAGAGAGCCATGTCCATCAGAATTAATTGTCATATAGTACTGTTGTTGCCGTGTATAATGATCTCCTGGTTCTGCTCATTTCACTCAGCATCAGTTCATGTAAGTCTCTCCAGGAGAGGCTATGTTTTTTGCCCAGCATCATTAAGCCAGTACATGTTAATCCTATCTTTAAGGATTTATCTAAGGCCACCAAGCTGAATAAATAATGGTTGGAGGCCAGGTTCTGGACTCCCAGTTTTTTGTTTATGAACCAATATAATTGATACTTTTAAGCAGTCAATGAAAAGTTTCCAAAGGAGAAGGAAATTGAAGTTTCTGATTTGGAATGAAGGCTTACAATAATTCCCAGAAAAGTCATCTCTATGCAAAACTAAATAAGCAAAGTTGGTCACTGGTGCCCAATCTCCTTTTCTGGGGAACACAGGCTACTTTCTGAGTGCACCTCTCTTCTCTTCGTGTCCCCATACTTTCTATGAATCATCCCTGGATGGGCTTACCATTCCAGGGCATTGTCCATATTCTTGATCTTTCCCTTTTCTCCTCACCAAATCTTCCCATCAGAATCTATCTAAACCATTTTCTTGGGTCTTATTTGCTCTGCTTTCCAAGGTGAAAGCTCGTCCATCTGTTATACTTATCTAAACCAATGTCCTAGTAGGTGGTCATAGCTTGAATGAAAAAAAAAAACAATTTATGAAGTACTTACTGTGCTAAGATCTGGGAATGCCCACATTAAAGTGACACTGTATCTGCCCTCAAGGAGCTTACATTTTACCAGGGAAATGGTTTTGGAGTGATAGGGGGAAGGAAACATGGGAGGCAATAAGCAAGCTTTGGAAATGGCTGCAAATTGGTCTGATTGTGGGGAAGTTCCATCAGTTTCTTGCCTACTGCAGAGGAAGGCATCACTCCATGCAGATAGCATGGTTTAATTTGAACAGGGGCCTTTTAAACCCATAATATCTTAGATCAAAGGAAAAGCTCTAGCGGTGGGTATTTTAGGCAGCATGATAGGCGTGTAGGGCAATCTTTCACTAGTCCTCAACCCTCATTTCAAGAGCAGCTTTCAGTTCTGCCCATGTCCAGATCCGGCTCTGCTCAGCATCATTAATAGGAATCACATACTAATGGAACTTCAGAACTAGTTAGTAGGAATTAAAAATCTAAGTAATTGGGGACATGTAGGTATCCTCAATGGGGCAAATGCTTCAGTGTGGCTGGGCCCCTGATGAACCACTGAATTAGTCAGAGAAGAGAGGGAGGGATGAGCAGGGTGTCTGAGAATGGTCATTGAACTTGAAATGATCCAGGGAGAGAGAGGACAAATGAAGGCAACAAAGGCATTGAGCTCAGGGAGAGGATGGTAGATCAGACTTCACATAATCCCCAGAATGTTTTTAGTTTTATGCTGTTATATGTTATTTGTCCTGTGTTGTCTCTTCTCTTTTCAACTGTTTTCAATATATACATATATGCACACACACACGTGTGTGTGTTTATGTGTATGCATGTGTGTGTAAATTACCCTGAAGATCACTTTACTGGAATTTTTGAGCTTTTTATATGCCATGTCTTCCTACTAAACTGCTCCTTGAAGCTAGGAGATTTGTTTCCCTAACAGCAGCTACCATGGTATTGTGTATTCAGCAAGTGCTTTATAAATATGGAATATTTTTGTTGAAATCTTTGAATGTTTTTCACCATCAATAATAATAACACTCATTCACATTTATATAGTGATTTAAGGTTTTTGAAGGGCTTTATAAATATTAATTCACTTTATTCTCAAAATAATCCAGGGAGGCAGGTACTAGTATTTCTCCCACTTTACAAATGAGGCCCAGAAATGAAATAAAACAAGGGAGTGGACCTTTAAATTCTCTTGTGGCTGTAAAACCATTATGCTGTGTAGGTAATGAAGATGGTGCCCAAAGGGAGATCATTCCATGTATTCAGATACATTGTCTACCAAGTTTTTGGATCTTAGAGGAACAGACTAAGTTAGTGGGGACTACTGGGCTTTTTCATAATGGAGGTCTTCAAACAATGGCTGCTATGGGTGACCACATGTTGATGTTCCTATAGAAACAATACTTCTTGGATAGAATGCTCCCAGCCATACCTTCCTACTCTTAAGCTCTGGGATTCTGATACTTAGGTTTAAACAACACTGTAGTCTATTGTTCTATTTGGAATTTTAGAGGTGGGGGTATACGACCTCAGATTATTGAGCCTAATTGCCCAATTTTACACATGAGGGAATTAAAGTACCTCATATACTCATATATATATATATAAATATACTTAATAATGTATAAATACTTAATATTTTGAAGCAGCTAGCTGGTGCTGTAAATAGAGGGCTCAGACTTGGAGTTAGAAAGTTGGTGATGAGTCATTTCAATCATGTCTTTCTGAACTCATTTAGGTATTTTTTTTGGGGGGCAGAGATACTGGAGTGGTTGGCCAACTCCTTTTACAGATGCGGAAACTAAGGCAAACAGAGTGAAGTGACATAGCTAGTAAATGTCTGAGGTCAGATTTGAGATCAGGAAGATGAATCTTTCTGAATTCAAGCCTGAAATTTTATCCACCATGGTGCTACTTTGCTGCTGAAGGTCAGCAAATTTGACCTGAGTCAAATCCAGTCTCAGGCACTTAGTCTCTGTATGAACCTAAAACAAATCATTTTACCTTTCTGCCTCAGTTTCTTCATATGTAAAATGGTAATAATAATAGCATCTACTTCCCAGGGTTGTTGTTAAAGTAAAATAAAATAATATTTTGTAGAGTACTTCATAAACCTTACAGTGCTAAATAAACATTAATAGCTATTTATTATTATTATTATTGTATTAACTACCATTTGAAGCTAAGATTTCGTGAAAAAATATAAAGAAATGTAAATGAAGAACTGGGATATCCTTTGATGTGCTGATAGCCTAATACAGTCAAGTTTAAGATTTGTGTATTATACTTAACAAGTGCAGGGAAAAAAAACTGTTTAAGGGAATTCATTATTGGAGACATTAAAAAAATTCATAATGGTTTCTTCAAAATGAAAAATACAAGTTTTGCTATGATATTCTTTAATTGTAGCCCTTGAAAGTTAGTTAATTTGGAAAATGTAATTATCCTGATATCTCAAATTAACCCCAAAGTCAAAAGTCTTTGGGGGCCTTGTCAGGTGGTGGTATATTCTCTCTCTCACTCTCTCTTCTCTCTCTCACTCTCTTCTCTCTCCTATTCTCTCTGTGTGTCTATCTGTCTCTCTTTCTGTTTGTCTGTCTCTTTATCTGTCTCTACATCTGTTTGCTTTTCTCCATCTCTGTCTGTTTCTGTCTCTTGTCTCTCATTCTGTGTCTCTTTCTGTCTGTCTCCCCTCCCTCCATGTCTGCCTGTCTCTGTCTCTGTCTCTCTTTGTCTCTGACTTTTGTTGTCTCTCTATTTCTGTCTCTCTGCCTCTCTGTCTGTTTCTCTGCCTCTCTCTCCTTTCCACAATAGCTGGTATGACTCTTTACTGATGATTTCTGTTAATGTAACAATATGTCAGAGTAACAGATGTATGAGGCAACTGTTAGCCCTTCTCTTGCCCATTACTGTTTTTATGTTGAAATGTTTCCTTTCAGAAATACGGGCATCCTGCTGAATAGCCTGCACTCCATGTCTGGCGTTTTTCTAACGTAAGGGAATATCTGGCAGTTTTGCCATTAAGTCTGTCTTCCCAATGATGTGAAAGTTACAAATGTCTTTGGGCTGTTGTAATCATCTGATGTTATTTTTATTTTTTTTTCTGGAAAGGGCCAAAAGATGTCTGAACACATTCTTTTTATCAAGGAGAATACCACTGCTTTCCTCTCTGAGCTTCTCTTTAACTCTCTGTCTTGTGTCTCCTAGTTTTCCTTGGTTGGAGCAGGCAATATCCAGGAACAAGTGATTTGTAGCCTTACTTGTCTTAGTCTCACTTGGGACCTGGGCAAGATGTGCACTATGTCCTTTTTTAGAATAACAGCAAGATAAACTAAATCTGACAAGACTGAGAGGATGGGGGGCACATGTGCAGTACAGAAGGCCAGGAATGAATCTCCAAGGTGGCGGGGACTTAAGTCCTTTTGTTGTGGAGGGAATTTCCAGGTAAAGAGACAGCTCTCTACCAGCACATATTGATATCCAGTTCTGCCATTTATAATCTCAGGGAAACTCCCTATGTCAAAGGAGGGATTCCATCCAGGGAGGGGTCCTGTGTACCTATGCTCATAAGGTCATAGACTGAGAGCTGGAAGAGACCATAGAAGTCACTGAGTCAAAGTCCCTTATTTTTACAGGACAGCCAAATAAAGATTAAGTGACTTTCCAGAATCCCACAGCTAGTAACTATATGTAGTAGAATTTGAATCCAGGTCTTTTAAACTCCATATCCAGGGCCATATCAACTAACTACCTCTTTTTTCATCTGCTATCACTCTTCTCTATAATACCTTGCCAGATCAAATGCAATCTGGTCCATTCTCATGATTGTATAGAAGAGGAAAGAGAGTGAAATGATTGGCTTAGGGTCACACAGCTAGTGAGTATGTGAGCTTGGATTTAAATTCAGGAAGCTGAGTCTTCCTGACTTCAGGCTCCACACCCTGTGCACCACGGCACCACCTAATTGCCCCTTATACCTCCTTGCCTCCCATATATCTAAATATGCTTTCCCCACCAAGGGACAGGCAAGAGAAAATTAAGGTCTGTTCTTATTACCTCACAAATAAGAAAAATTCAACCCCAAATCCAAGTTGCCTCCAAAGTTCACAAGAAATACTTGTTTAAAACTGTTTTAAAAATAACAGAAATTTACTTTTTTTCTCCCATTTCTACCCCATTGAAACAAAAGAGAAAATAAAATAAAATTATTTTAAACAAGTATGTATAGTCAAGCAGCCAGTTCCTACAATGGCTGTATAATCACACACACACACACACACACACACACACACACACACACACACACACAAATCTATCTCTATCTGTATACCTATCTCTCGATCTATGCATCTCTGTAATCTGCCTTTCTATCCACCTCTCTCTCTAATTACCTTTCTACCCACTTAATCATCTATCCATCCATGTATTTCACTCATCTGTACATCTATCTGTCTGTCTGTCTATCTATCTATCTATCTCTGTAATCTATTTATCTATCCATATCTCTCTCTAACTACTTATCTATACACCTAATCATCTATCCCTCCATGTAATTTACCTATCCATCCAACCCATATATGTATGTATGTATGTATGTATGTATGTATGTATGTATGTATCTATATTTCTGTGCCCCTTCTGTCAGGAGTTTCATCATTAATCCTATGGATCATGGATGCTCAATATCTCTTACAGCTTTGAAAGATGTTAGTATTTATGGCACTGTTGTTTTGTATAAATTATTCTCTTGGTACTGGTCAGTTCATTCTACATCTGTTTATGAAAGTCTTCAAAATTGCTCATTTTTTCCAATATTATAGCACAAACTTTTCTTCTGTTCTGCTTACTTCTTTCTGTATAGGTTCACCTACATCTTCCTAAATCTTTATGAAAGCATCTTGCCACATAAGAGTATTCTATCACATGCATATATCATAAGTTATTCAGCCATTTCTCAATGGAGGAGCATCTCTTTATTTTCCAGGGTTTTTTCTTGCCATCACAAAAAGAGTACCTATAAATGTTTTGGTACATATAGATTCTTATTCCTTTGATCACTTTTGGGTTTAGGTCCCTAAGTGGTAGACCCAAGGCTATGTATTATTTGCTAAGTTTTTGCATATGATATCAAACTGCTTTCCAGAATGGTTATATCCATTTATAGGTTCGTCAACAGTTCATCAGTGTATCTGCTTTCCCCCATTTATTATTTTTGCCAATCTTACAAGTATGACCTAGAATCTCAGAATTGCTTTAATTTGCATATCTCTAATAAGTAGTAATTCAGAGGATTTTTTTTCCATGTCTGTAGATAGACTGAATTTCTTCTGAGTTTCTGAAAACTGCCTCTCCCTTAGATTATATATCAGTTGAAGAGTAGCTCTTATTCTTCGAAATTTGAATCAGTTCTTTTTATATCTTGGAAAAGAGACTTTTATCAGGGAAACTTGCCACAAAGGTTTTCTTCAGTTAACTTCAGTTTACTTTTTAAACTTGGCTTTATTGGATTTTTTTTTGCAAAACCTTTTAAATTCCATGTAATAAAATCATTATATTTTATCTTTTGTGATTCATTCCTTGTTTGAATTTTTCTCCAATATACAGATCTGCAAGATAATTTTCCCCATGTTTCTCTAATTTGTTTGTGATGTGATCTTTAATGTTTATGTCAAGTGCCTTAAGTGAGCTTATCTTGGTTTAAGGTATGAGGTGTTGGCCTAAATCTAATTTATTTTATATTGCTGACCAATTTTCCCAGCAGTTTTTGTCAAATAGTGAGTCATTATTCCAGTAGCTGAGATCTTTGTGTTTATCAAATCTTAGGGTACTAGATGTATTTGCTTCTGCATGTTGTATACCTAATCTTTTTTTTTTTTTTTTACTGATAAATCTATTTTTTAACCAGCTTCAAATTGTTTTGAGAATTACTGCTTTGTAGTATAACTTGAGATTGCACACTGTTAGGATTCCTCTCTTCCCCATTTCTTTTTATTATTTCCCTTGAGATTTTTGACCTTTTTATTTTGCTTTTAAATTGTTACTATTTTTTCTAACTCTTTGAATCAATCCTTTGTCATTGAAATCTTAGCATGCATTGAATGAGTAAATTAATTTAGATAGAATTGTCATTTTTATTATATTGACTTGTTCTATTCATGAGCAATTAATATTTACCCAATTATTTAGGTCTGTCTTTATTTTTATAAATTGTGCTTTGTAATTGTATTTATCTAGTTTTTGTAAATAGTAGATAAATCTCAAATATTTTGTATATTCTATAGTCATTTTAAATGAGATTTGTTTTTCTATATCTTCCTGCTGTTTTACTGGTATAGAAATGCTGATGATTTGTGTGAATGTATTTTATATCCTGCAAGTCTGTTGAAGCTATTAATTTTCTTAGTTGAATCTTTAGGGTTACTTAAATACACTATCACATAATTTTCAAAAGTGATAATTTTATTTCTTCTTTGCTTATGGTTTTTCCTTCAATTTATTTTTCTTGTCTTAATGCCAAATAGCCTGCATATCTACTACTATGTCAAACAGAAACGTTGACAGTATACTTGTTTCATGTCTGTTCTAATTGGAAAGGATTCTATTTATTTTTATAATAGTATATGGATATGTATTATTCAATAGCATATATACAATACAGTACACACAATTAAATGGCAGCTCTTGATTTTTCAGATATATACAATTGATCATTTTAAGGTAAAGGTCACTGATTGCAATGTTTTCTCATTTTTTTAAAAACAAGAATTGATGTATCTTCTCAAAATCTTTTTAAAAAATCTATTGATATAATGCGGCTACAATTATGTCTATAATCATAATATTTCTAATATTAAACAAACAAGTATATTCCTAATATAAATCCAAGCAGGTCTTAGTGTACAATCTTTGTGACATGCTATTTTGGTCTCTTTGGTACTAGTTAATGAATATTTTTGTATCAGTATTCATTAGCAATACTATACTACAGCTTTTCTTTATTGTTTTGTCTTTCCTTGGTTTATGTAACAAGACCACATTTATTTAATGGAAAGAATTTATTTGGAACTCTTCTTGTGTTTTTTTTTTCATGCAATTTATACAGTACTGGAATGAGTATTTGATAGAATTCACTCTTGCATTGCTCTTGCCTCAGATTTTTTTCTTTGGCTTAGTTGCCATTTCTTTCTCTGAAATTGGGTTAATTTCTGTATTATTCTATTAATTTGGCTATTAAAATAATAATTTATTTTATTTAAGTTGTTAGTTTTGCTGGTATACATATGGGCAGAATGGTTTCTAAGATACCTTATTTTTTCTTCATTAGTTGTGGATTTTTTTTCATTTTTGAAAATGGCAATTTGGTTTTCTACTTTTTTAGTCAGAATAGCAGGTGGTTTGTTTATTTTTTTAAATCTCAATTTCCTTAGGAGTTCAATTATTTTTGTTTCAATTTTGTCAATAATCTCTTTTCTTATTTGTAGAGTCCTATTTTGATGCTTAATTGGGTATTTAATTTAGATATTCCAGTTCACCAGCAATGGTTAAATAGGGATACCTTAGAAAGTATGATTTGGTGACTGGAGGATCTGATAGAGATTATTGGGAAAGTATTCTACATTTGGATTCAAATGATTTAGATTCATATCTTGGTTCTGCTCATACTGCCTGTGTGATCACAGCCAAATTGTTTAGCTATCATCATCTTTTCTTCTTCTTCTTCTTCTTCTTCTTCTTCTTCTTCTTCTTCTTCTTCTTCTTCTTCTTCCTTCTTTCTTCTTCTTCTTCTTCTTCTTCCTTCTTTCTTCTTCTTCTTCTTCTTCTTCCTTCTTTCTTCTTCTTCTTCTTCTTCTTCTTCTTCTTCTTCTTCTTCTTTCTTCTTCTTTCTTCTTCTTCTTCTTCTTCTTCTTCCTCTTCCTCTTCCTCTTCCTCCTCCTCCTCCTCCTCCTCCTCCTCCTTCTTCTTCTTCTTTTAGTATTTTTAGTTATATTCTCAATTCAATAATCTTTTTGTAATTACTAAAAGTTTTCTCCAGGATGGAGTTTTCAGCAGATATTGGAGTGGCAAGGTTACATACAAGTCCAGATTTCAGCAGCCTCCAGATCTTTCAGGATGGCATGGAGCTTTTATGTGGCTCCCTTTGAATAATGCTTAGAAAAGCAGCAAAGAAAAGACAGTCATTTTCTCTGTAATTACTTCATGAACCCAGCTGAAGGGTATCAGCCATCCTTAATGAGTCTTGGCCTGTGTGTTCAATAGCAAATGTCAACATAGTTTGGGATGCTTTTTTTTTTGAACCTCTGATTGCCTTTTTATTTATTTATTTTTTTTGTTTTTGTTTTTTTAATTTAATTTTTTTAATTTTATTTGCATAACATATGTGTGGGTAATTCTTCAACAATAACCCTTACATAGCTTTCCGTTACAAATTTTTCCCCCAACTCCCCACCCCTCCCCTCGATGGCAGGATATCCACTACATGTTAATTATGTTAAAATATTGGCAAATCGAATATATGTATACATATTTCCAAACTTGTCATTGTTGTGCAAGAAAAATCTTGTCTACACAAACGATATATCAGATAAAGGAAACAAATGTAAGCAAACATCAATCAAGGAGTATGAGAATGTTATGTTGTGGTCCACATTTCACATCCCTCTCTCTGGGTGTATATGGCTTTCTTCAGTGAACAATTGGAGGAGGTTTGAAACATTTCATTGTTGAAGAGAGCCATGTCCATCAGAATTGATCGTCATATAGTACTGTTGTTGCCGTGTATAATGATCTCCTGGTTCTGCTCATTTCACTCAGCATCAGTTCATGTAAATCTCTCCAGGCCTCTCTGAAATCATCTTGCTGGTCATTTCTTACAGAACAATAATATTCCATAATATTCATATACCATAATTTATTCAGCCATTCTCCAATTGAAGGGCATCTATTCAATTTCCAGTTTCTAGCCACTACAAGAAGGGCTGCCACAAACATTCTTGCACATGCGGGGCCTTTTCCTTCCTTTATGATTTCTTTGGGATATAAGCCCAATAGAAATGCTGCTGGGTCAAAGGGTATGCACAGTTTGATAACTTTTTGAGCATAGCTCCAAATTGTTCTCCAGAATGGCTGTATCCGTTCACAACTCCACCAACAATGGATCAGTGTCCCAGCCCTCCCACATCCCCTCCAACATTCATCATTAACTTTTCCTGTCATTTTAGCCAATCTGACAGGTGTGAAGTGGTATCTCAGGGTTGTCTTGATTTGCATTTCTCTGATCAATAGTGATTTGGAGCACCTTTTCATATGACTATCCTCTGAAAATTGTCTGTTCATATCCTTTGACCATTTATTGATTGGAGAATGGCTTGAATTTTTATAAATATGAGACAATTCTCTATATATTTTAGAGATGAGACCTTTATCAGAACCCTTAAATGTAAAGATGATTTCCCAATTTATTGCTTCCCTCCTAATCTTGTCTGCATTGGTTTTGTTTGTACAAAAACTTTTTAACTTAATATAGTCAAAGTTATCTATCTGGTTTTCAATTAAGAGTTCCAGTTCTTCTTTGGACATAAATTTATTCCATCTCCACAGGTCTGAGAGGTAAACTATATTATGTTCCTCTAACTTGTTTACAAAATCACTCTTTATATCCAGATCATGAACCCATTTAGATCTTATCTTGGTATGTGGTGTTAGATGTGGGTCAAACCCTAATTTCTTCCACACTAGTTTCCAGTTTTCCTAGCAGTTTTTGTCAAATAGTGAATACTTATCCCAAAAGCTGGGGTCTTTGGGTTTATCAAAAACCAAATTGCTATAGTTATTGCCTAGTTTGTCTTGTGATTCTATCCTATTCCACTGATCGACTACTCTATTTCTCAGCCAGTACCAAATGGTTTTGATGACCGCTGCTTTATAATATAGTTTTAGATCTGGTACAGCAAGTCCACCATCGTCAGCCTTTTTTTTCATTAATCCATTTGGGATGCTTTTTAATCATACTGTATTTCATTCTGAATACAGGGCTTGGGTTCACTAATTCTATAGAGTCCTTTCTACCTAAGTCACCAGGAAGTGTGGGGTCAACATAACTATTAGGACAGGCTAAGAGCTGGTGAGATGTATTGGATCAGCTGTCCCTGCTTCAGGGTGGTGCTCCTTTATGGTTGCAAAACACTGTGGCCTTCTGTCAGCCTCTATCCATGGAGCGCAAATATAGAAGAAAGCCCTTCTATTTCTTTTAAGCCCAGCTCACTGAGTCTTCCCCAATCCCTTAAGTCCCTCTCTCCATCTAAAAGCATCCCTCTTCAAAATTCCCTTCTTCAAATGATAAGGGCAAGTAGATAAAGAGAGGTAACATTTGTAAAGCCCTTAGTAGAGTGCTCTGGTGCACAGTAGGTGCCTTAATAATTTTTTGAGGAGGATGGAGAGAAGATTGGGATGTCTCTTTTCTTTATCCCCTCTAAACTATTCTTTGGCAAATGTGATGCCATTTGATTAGTCATCTGTGTTCCCAGTCACTGTAGTGTGATTAAAAAGTATGCTGAGATTGGAGCCAGGACAGACTCTCATCTCTGATATATTGCTGTGTGAACATGGACAAGCTGTTTAACCTGTCCTAATTTTAGCACACATGGGGATAAAAATATCCTGGCAGTGTCAGTTCTCAGGTTTTTGTCTATAGAGGTAGCACAGTACGAAAAAGGGAAACACACTAAAAATCTGGAGGTGAAGAAAATGGATTTGAATCCCATTGTAACCAATAGTAAGTCACCTTCCTACTTTGGGCCTCAGTTTCTTTACCTGTAAAACATTAGCTAACCTCTGAGGTCCCCATCAGCTTTAAATCTACAACCCCACTAAGGTGTAAATGGTGTAAAGGTATAAATGGTGTAATGGCAAATTTCAAAGTACTCTGTAAAATTTAGCTACTATTATTTTGTATTTTATCTATGTACATTCCTCTTCCCTAAGCACTCTCATCTACCCTAAAGGAATGCAAACTCCTTGAGGGCAAAAACAATTTCATTTTTTATAATTTTAAGAATGTAGATATAGGAGTGGAAAGGATAGAAGTAATCTAGTTTGGTTATTCTGCAATTGGAAGAAAAGTGAGGCCCAAAGAGGTGTTGGGATGGAATTTGAATTCAGGTCATTGCAACATGAAGTTATAACTGGAAGAGACCTCAGAAGTCATCATCTTATTCTTAGCTTTTTTGTGTCCTAGTGACGTGACAGGCTATTAGTCAAGCTCTTTGGAAGACTAGTGATCCCTTCTCAAAATATTCTTAAATACAGAAGAGAAATATATAAAATAAAATATATTGTACAGGATCACCAAGGAAACCAGTTATATTGAAATATAGTTTTCACAATATATTAAAATAACAAATTCATGAACTTATAATTAAGAATCCCCGATATACTCATTTTACTCTATGTTCTCATTTTAAATGAGGAAGGTTAAGACCTGGGGCAGTTAATCTTATCCCTTTCACTTAGATACTAAGTGATAAAAGTCCAAATCATCTGATTCTGAAGCTGGGCTTCTTTTCTATGTTTTTTCAAAGCCCAGCTCTGTGCTCCACAATAGGTCTTCTCTACTGTGAACTCAGATAACACTTTTGATCATCCTCTCTCCTCTTTATTTTGATATTTCTTTGAGTCCATAGACTAGTATCTTCCCCCACCTCTACCTGACTCTAGTTTCTTAAAGGCAAGGCCAATACTTTATTCATCTCTATAGAAATACAATTTCTGCCTTTTGAAATTTCTAGCCCCATGGAAGGATTTACTCAGGTGCCTTTCAAGAACCCCATTCTCCCTACTATGAGCATCCTAAACCAGTTCTACTTCCTGAAATAGCATTTTATATATCTATTCAAATTTTCCCCCCAGTAGACTGTAAGCTTTTTGAGTACAAAACAACTATTTTTGTCCTTAATATACCTGTGATCTGAGGCAGGGAATTTGTTCCACCAATGCAGAGAGACAATTGTTTCATAATTTGTAGATTTATAGTTACCTGAAACAATGAAAAATTAAGTGGATTGTCCAACAGATCCATGTGCTTCAGAGGTAACCCTTTCCCAAGGCAGTTTTTTTAATCCATTATGGTACACCGCCTCTCACTTGGTATAGAATAGATGCTTAACAAATACATGTGAAATTGGACAGGATTTATATTACTTCGCCTCCTCAGTATAGTACTTTTAATAGAGCAGGTACAAAAAGATCTTTCTCCTCTTTCCCCCAACTGATTTTGAGAGATTGCCTTGGATTGAAATAAATGGGCATTTCCCTTTTATATTTCAGACACTTGGTCCATTTTACATGGCATTTTACATGAACCTGCCCCTGAATAGCACCGACAGGAACACAATTGTGATCTAGACTTTTTTTGGGGCCACTTACTCTGCATTATTCTACCTTCATAACCACCCATACCTGTCTTGTATTTCATTTTTGTTCTCAGCTGGCTCTTTAAATTTTTTTTTAATTAAAGCTTATTTTCAAAATATGTGCATGGATAATTTTCAAGATTCACCCTTACAAAACCTTGTGTTCCAATTTTTTCCTCCCTTCCCCCCACCTCCTCCATTAGACGGCAAGTAATCCAATATATGTTAAACATGTGCAATTCTTTTATACATATTTCCACAAATATCATGCTGCATAAGAAAAATCAGATCAAAAAGGGAAAAATGAGAAAGAAAATAAAATGCAAGCAAACAGAAACAAAATGGGTGAAAAATACTATGCCATGATCCACACTCAGTTCCCACAGTCCTCTCTCTGGGGGCAGATGGCTCTCCCCATCACAAGACCATTGGAACTGGCCTGGATCATCTCATTGTTGAAGAGAACCAAGTCCATCAGAATTGATCATTGTATAATAATCTTGTTGCTGTGTACACTGATGATCTGGTTTTGCTCATTTCATTTAGCATCAGTTCATGTAAGTCTCTCCAGGCCTCTCTGAAATCATCCTGCTGGTCATTTCTTATAGAACAATGATATTCCATAACCTTCATATAACAAACTTATTCAGCCATTCTCCAACTGATGGGCATTCACTCAATTTCCAGTTTTTTGCCACTACAAAGAAGGCTGTCACAAACATTTTTTCAGGATCCCTCTTCCTCCTTTATGATGTCTTTGGAATACGGGTCCAGTAGAGACACTGCTGGATCAAATGGTGTGAAGAGTTTGATAGTTCTTTAGGCATAGTTACAAATTGTTCTCTAGAATGGTTGAACAGTTCACAACTCCATCAACAATGTATTCTCACATCCCCTCCAACATTCATCATCTTTTCCTGTCATCTTAGCTAATCTGAGGGGTGTGTAGGGGTACCTCAAAGTTATCTTAATTTGTATTTCTCTGATCAAGAGTGATTTAGAGCACCTTTTCATATGAGTAGAAATGGTTTTTATTAATTCATCTGAAAATTGTCTGCTTATATCCTCTGACCATTTATCAGTTGGAGAATGGCTTGGATTCTTATAAATTTCAGTCAGTTCTCTATATATTTTAGAAATGAGGCCTTTTATCAGAACCTTTGACTATAAATCCCCCCTCCCCCAGTTTATTGCTTCCCTTCTAATCTTGTCTGCATCAGTTTTGTTCATTTAACTTAATATAATACAATATTTAACTTAATATAATAAAAATTATCCATTTTGCATTCCATAAGGTACTCTAGGTCTTCTTTGACCACAAATCTCTTCCATCTCCACAGATATGAGAGGTAGACTATTCCTTGTTCTTCTAATTTGCTTATAGTATCAGTCTTTATGTCTAAATCATGAACCCATTTCTACCTTACCTTGTTATAGGGTCTTAGGAGTGTGTCAATGCCATACTAATTTTTCCCAGCAATTTTTGTCAAATAGTGAGTTCTTATCCCAGAAGCTGGGGTCTTTGGGTTTATCAAACACTAGATTACTATAGTCATTGGCTTGTGATATCTTGTGAACCTAACCTATTCCACTGAACAACTACTCTATTTCTTAGCCAGTACCAAATGGTTTTGATGACCCCTGCCTTATAATTTTAGGTCTGGTACAGCTAGACCAACTTCATTTTCTCAGCTGGCCCTTAAGTTTCTGTTATTATTGTTATTAATAACAGTAGTGGTTCTCTTTTTGAAGTGTTTCAAAGTTTGTATGGTGTTTTACATATATTATCGATTTTGAACTTAACAACAAGTCTATGAAGGTACTATAATTATCAGCCCCATTTTATAAATGAAAAAAACTGAGGCTGACAGTTTAAGTAATGTGTTCAGAGTCTTAAGCTCATAAATATCTGAACCAGAATCTTAGCCCTGTCTGCCAGCCAGGTCAGCACCCTGGTCAGCACCAAGATGACCTGAGACTTCACAGATATAACCCTTGGTAATTGTCTTTACATTTTCAAAGGGGGCTGGGATGGTGCTGTGAGATTGATTTGAGGATGCTTATTCACAACATGATGAAGGTGGTGGGGTCCGCTCTTGATGCTCCACAACCCCTGACCTCCTCTAGAGTTTTGCTCTACCCTTAAGAGCCCATGACTTAAAAGGACACTTCTCCAGCAATGTTTCTGTCAGTGGGCTCAGCTGGACCATCTCATCTTTCAGTAGCATTTTTCTTATATGTCTAAGTCCTGGCCAGGACAGACTCTCCAAGGGAGTAAATAAATGAACTTCTGCTTTTCATACCACTTGTGATTTCTGCCTATACTTTATAGGTCTGGTAGACTACTGACCCTTTAGTTTAGATCACACTATATTAAAGCCTGCTTGTGTTTTCTTGGCTAAAAATAGGTTAGCTTGACACTTACTTTATGATGCTAGAGAAAAATTAAATCATGGCACCTATTACTGGCTGACATTTGAAATGCCAAGGTCTCATTATTTGGAAGGGTTAGCCTGGTGGTGGAGAAATACCACTGAAAAATGATTCAACCAGCAGGAACAGCATGACAAGGGAGAGTTGGCATTTTTAAAAAATTAGACCCAGAAATGAGGAAAATAAGCCCCTGGAAGGCCAAGAAAAAGGGTGTTTCTTTTTTTTAATTACAAAGCCTCAATCATGAAGAGATTGGCCACATATAAATAAAAATAGTGAAAGCCTTAAGCCTTTAAGATTATTATATACCTGGGTGAACATGGCTTAAAAAATTTCATAGAGTAGTTATTTTGCATCTCTCTTCTGATAAAAAAAGACCTCAATTTCTCTGCAGCCCCATAAATCAATAACTCATAAAAATCTATGGGCAATATACAGGATGACCATAAAACCCCGAAATTTGGTTTTGCTCATAACATTTCTGCTTTTCAAATGCAAGCATGAAACAAAGAAGGAATCACAAACACCCTCAAATGTCAACAGGAAGACCAAGTGATGTCACATCCCAGAAGGTCTCATTAGAACCTGTCAGAATGGTTGCAGTGTCAACCTGGGTGCTGGGTAGCTAGCAAGTGGTGTGAACATGCCAAAATCTCCATTTCATTGTTGTTACTGATCCAGAAGAGTGTTCAGTGGTAGGGAGTGTGGGGAGGGAAGTGGTGTCTTTGAGAGAAAAGATGTTTCACATGGTACCAATATACTGAAAGAGCATAATTAAGAAAGCAAGCATTTATTGACAACCTACTATGTGCTATGCAATGTATTAGGTATAGAAAGAAAACTGCCTAGGAATTATCCTAGCAATGAATATACATTTATAAAATATAATCACCATAAGGGAGAGAGTGGTCCTGTGATTCCTTCAATGGAAAATCCATTAACCAATGAAAATCAGCAGTTTAAGAGTTAAAAAGATTAGTGACTTGAATCAGTCTTCTTGATATCATATTGAATACTCTCACTATTATAAAACACTGCTTCTTTGAGAAGATTTTAGGGGAAGAAGGAGAGAAAGATGAAAAGACATTTCAATTTTACTTTTTTGTGAAGGGATAGTGAAGAACGAAACCTAATGGGGGTCTTTAGAGAATAGAAAAGGAAAAACAGACCCAGTGAAAACCATCTCATTGTTATGATGTTGTCTATGAGGCCTGATGGACCCACTGATATGAACCATGCTGATGCTTTGGGTGGCCACCTACTAAGGATGATTTCAAAGGAGCAGAGGTGCAGAGGTAAAAGGGGACTAAGAGAGAATCTCATCCAAGTTCTCCATTTTATGTATGAAGAAACTCATAAAATAGCTATAATTAATGTAGCTTTTCAAGATATATAAGGAACACTTTATATTATCTCATTTGTTCCTCAAAATAGTCCTGTGATACAGATATCTCCATTTTATAGATGGGGAAACTGAGGCAGAGAAGGATTGAGTGACCTGATCAGGTGGCCGAGGCAGGGTTTGGACTTCGGTCTTTTTCACTCCAAGGTCATGGAGGCAATAAGCAGCAATACCAGTGTTCAGATCCAGTCAGTTTTCTCAATGTTGGGAATTAGGCTGCTAGGATTCAGGATGCTCTTCCCCAAAATGATAGCTTACACCAGTTATCTGATTCCTGAAATTTCATTAACAGGTTTCTCTCTTCTATTATATCTCTATCCAGACAATAGAAAGTATTTTCTACTGCTAGGAAGAACCCGGTAAGAATGCAGTCTCCTGGAGGGAAGAAAAACTTTTGAGTGTCTTGGTATCCCTAGATTGAATCACTGAAATAAATGGATGCTGAGAATGATTCAGGCAGGAGGAACCATCATGTGAATTATATAAGTTACCCCTGGAAAAGGTGTTCATATAGTGACTCAAAACAACACAAGGATCTATGTGACTGTCTTAGCCACAAGCAGCTTTTAATAGGAGGTGAGGAAGGAGACAAAGGCAGACCTTTGGTGGAGAAGAAAAATAGCGAGGGATGGATAGGGAGGCTGGAGACTACCAAGGCAAAACCTCACCTCCTCCGTGACTTTTCCAGTTCAGTTTTTATTGAGAATGTATGATGCTTGCTGCAAGACTGACGACATACTCCAAAACTTTTCAGATCACAAAGCACCTCATGGAATCATAGACCCGTAGCCTTTCAGGGTCACCCTCAACTTTGGAATGGAGACATGCCCCAGAAACATGTCACATTTCACGCTGTACCTCACCCTCTGGCATGGTGCCTCAAATAGCTTCAAGGCAAAGGGAACCAGAGGCAGCAGCATTTAGCAACTATGGTAACCATGGAAACACATCATTAAAGAATATATAAACAGGAATGAATAATTAGATGAAAAAATTCATTTCTCCATTTATACTGTCTTTTTTAAACATTTTTTTTCAAGGCTCAATTTTTAAAAAAGTGATCTTTCAGGCTATCCAGATCCATTTGGACCCCTTCTTTTTAGCTCGCCTGCTACTTGAGAAATATGGACAATTATTATATAGAGTTTTCTAACACTGGCTAGATTAAAGGACAATTCTCTTTGTAGCATGTGAATAAAAAATATCATTGTCTGGTGTTTTACAACTAATAGAGAAGGAAGAAAAGTGAGCCTCAGGTGGCCAGGAACTGGTTTTGTGGAGGTGCTCTCTGTAAAATTATTGTGACTTAGGGACAGGTGTGATTTAACCCGGTTTTACAAGTGGCAAGTTGGGACTAAGTGACATGTGCCAGGGTTAACTCATGAGTGACAACATTCAAGCTGAAGATTTGAGTCTCCTCAGTAGTAATTGAGCACTTTTTTCCACAAGGCCAGGCCAATTTCTGTTCTACACAGTAGATCCCTAGAAAAAATGCTACTATAGAATTTGTGACTACGGAAATATGCACAGAGAGTAGAGATGGTGCTATCTGGGGTAAGGGGGTCTACAGATTTTTAGTTCTTTGCCTCAATATTTCCTCTTCTGTTTTAGGGGAAGGAAACTGATCTAGAAGATTACAAATTTTAAAAGGTCATGAGAATAAGCTTCTTATGGAAGTAGAGTTCATGCAGAAGACGTTGGCAGAGAGCCCAGCATGGGTGCACTGAGGAACCCAGGATCCATCCCAGCAGTGGATAGGAAGAAATGGGCTCGGTGTGCTGAATCTATTCTCTCCAGAGACCAAGGGAAAGTATGGTCCTGAAGTGAGGGGGGAATATTTGTGCCTTTCTTTCTTGCTATATTTTAAAAGTAAAAACTAAAACAAACAGGTGAGTGGATGGGGGAGGGAGGGAAGAAGCTGAGCCTGGAAAGAAGGTTAAATTTCTAATAATTCCTGGACAACTTTTCTTCCATCAAAACCAATCTGCTTCAGTTGAATTCTCTCAAGGTCCTGCTCTCTGTTTTTCAAAGTGATAGATAATTATCTAAGAAACACATTGCCACTACTTTAAGCTGCTAAGTTATACATTAGTGAGTCAGTAGTAGTGGTAGCTCATATTTTTTAATGGCATTTTCTAGGTTTCCAGAGGACTTTTCTCACAAAGCTGTACAGGTACAATAATAATAAGGTATAATAATAGAGGTATTATTATTCTCATTTTATAGGCGAGGAAATTGAGAAAGCAGCGGGGATCCAGTTGGAAAGAGCATGGGAATGAGAAACAAAGGATATTGATTCAAATCCAGCCCGGCTTATTTACGATGTGTGAGACACTGAACAAGTCCCAACTGCTCTGGGCCTCAGTTTCCCCATATGTAAAATTAGGAAGTTTTTCAACCTGATTGCTATGGTTTCTTTCAACTCTGATAGTCAATGGAACTATGGCTGTCTCTCATGTTCTCAATGCTAATGGCATGTTTAAACTTTTTCTAAATAGAGGGTGCACTTTCTCAGATAGTGTACCCAAAGGGGACATAAATACAAATCCTCAAAGACCCCTTAGCTTATCTTTCTACACTGTTCCTCCCAGGGAGCCATTTTTCATGAGCAAGCCAACCTTTAAAAAAACATTTTTTATCTCAGGCATTTTTGCTACAGATAATAAAATGTTTCATGCTCTTGACCTTCCTTCCCTGTTTCTTCAAGCTGTGGAATTCTCTATGTAGAGGTTAAGGTGAGATGTTGGTTTTTTTCCTCCCATGTGAATGACTGATGAAAGATTCATCACAATGACTTCATTGCCAGATCAAGCGTCAAAAAGAATGGAACAGGAGAGAAAATGTAAGGTCTGAAGGTCAGTGTAAGGGATGCAATGGCATTATGTCACCAAGGGAGCCGCTGTCTTCTGTCTTTGCTGTCTACTGGCCTATCGATACCTACATATCCCTATTTACTTTCCCTGAGCCTCGATAATATACCATCACTTTTATCATACAACTTTTTGGAAGCTTAGGTAAGCCAACATGTATATGAGATCATTTTGCAAAAACAAAAACAAAAACACAAGGTGTGATGTAAAGGCTCCCATTATGCTTATTCTTATGAATATACTGGTATATATATTATAAACACAAATACATAATACACACACACACATACACACACACACACATATATATATCTCAGGTAAGCCAATATGCATATGAGATCATTTTGCAAAAAAACAAGGTGTTATGTAAAGGCTTCCATTATGCTTATTCTTATGAATATACTAGTATATATATACATATATATGTATATAAAAGACTTTAACCCCAAGAACTCAGTCAATCAACAAGTATTTATCAAATACCTACTATGTGCCAGGATTCACAGAGCTTACATTTTGTCTGAACAAACCACATTATATTTAATCTTGAAAAGAGAAGATGAAATAATGGGAGAATAAGCTTTAAATATTTATAGAGAAAGAATAAAGAAGAGGGATTAAGTTTGCTCTCCTTGAAAGGGAGATTGTCTTTGTATTCCCAGTATTTAGTAAAATTCCTGGCACACAGCAGATGCCAAATAAATGCTTGTTGATTGATTAAAGTTGCAGAGAAGCAGACAGCATTAAAGGTTAACCTAAGGAAAAAATGACCAAAAGTCCTAATATTTGTAGTTGCACCAAAGTGAGCTATTTGGTGGCTAGTGGGGTTTTCTTCAAGTAGAGAGAATGGATGTCCAGAATATTACAGAGAAAAATCTGACTAGATTTGGGCTAGATTATACAGGAGATAGGTCTCTTCCCAGCCTGAACTTCTGGGTTGTGATTTTTCAAGTAACTAGCCTGAAATATTTTTCCCCCTTACCTCAATCACAAACTATTGCTTTTTAATTCCCAGTGAACCCTATGTTTTTACAACTTTGAACAGGGAGCAAAACAAGAGAATGGGAGAACTCTTTGAACCCAACCTGAATAGAACCAGCTTTTCTAAGTCCTCAGTCTGTGCTAAACCTCAGAATAACAAGTGAATGTTAATTCAGCTGACAGAGGCCTGGGATGCACAGAGGATGTTATTGTTGCTCTGAGACTCTTCAGTGTTGAG
>JAJPUD010000003.1:1767476-1788153 GCA_023553655.1 Myrmecobius fasciatus
TATCTATCTATCTATCTATCTATCTATCTATCTATCTATCTATCTATCTATCTATATTCAAGTATATCTCACTCTTCCTAAGTTAAAAATGGCTTGAAATACACTGAATTAATACACCTACATAAATACATTCAATATGGATAATAGTCATATGTAATTAAATCTATTTGGAGACAGCTGATGCTTTCCCTAGGATATGGAAAGATTGTTTTTGCTCTAGTAGTGCACAATAGTGATTTTGAACCTCGGGGTCTTGCAGATATATCTTTTGTAGACTGACTAATGAAGGTGTTTAGTTCTGAATGCCATATTTTAGGAAGGATATCAACAATCCTGAGAACATCCAGAAGAGAAGATGGTTAAGAGTCTAGGAATTTTATCATGTGAGGGTCAGTGGGATTGGGGAGCTGGCTTCAAGGAACTGAAAGAATATCGTGGGGAAGAGGAATTACCCTTAGGACAATTTGTTGAGGCTATGGGGAAAGATTTTGGTCCAATGTACCACAAAAAAGAACTTTTCAAAACTGGAATGGGCTGCCTTAGGAAGCAGTGATTTCTGTTTCACTGGAAGTCTTCAAGCAAAAGTTGGATCACCTTTTGTTAAGTATGCTAAAGAGAATGGTCAACTTGGAGACAGGAAGACCTGAATTTGAATTTTGTCTCTTCCACCTTCTAAGAGAGCGATGCTGAGTATGTTTTTTTTTTTTTCTCTCTCTGAGCTCCAGTTTCCTTATATGAAAAATGGAGATAATAGTATCTCTTTTGTGGGATTGTTAGGTCGCCAGATGAAATAATGAATGCAAAGTACTTAGTACTTAATATGCTATGTAAAAGATATCACTTATTATTATTAGAGTCTATTCAGGTATGGGCTGGACTAGATAAGGGGCTCTTAACCTGGGGTCCATGAACTTATTCCAAAATATTTTAATAGCTGTGTTTCTATAAAATTGGTTTCCTTTGTAATTCCATATATTTTACCTTATATATTAAATTGCATTTTTGGGGGGCAGGGGTCTGTTTATAGGATCCACCATAGTGTAAAAAGGGTTTAAGATATTAAAAAATGTCAGTTGTTCTTGGTTTAGATGATTTTTGAAGTTTCTTCTCCATGAGAATTTGTAATTCTCTTCTCATGTATATGTATCCTTCTAATGTATGCTGATGCTCTCTTTATCACTAAAATACAATTGTGTTTAAAAGTGTTACTGAATTCAAAGTAGCTTTTTATCACCACATATTTTTGTGTTTTCTCAATTGACAAATGTTAATGACAAGTATTATGTGGGGTGGGGAGGGTCTGTGAAATGTTTAGATGTTTAAAGGTCTTCTCATGCTAAAAAGGCATTGTTGGCTCAGGAGAAAAGGACCAAGCTAGTCTTAGGCCCTGAATTTAGAAGAGCCTTAATGGCTACTTTCTGTCTTTCCTTCCGCAGAATGGAAAAAGCTTAGTTCATCACTTAGTTTGAAAGTATGATTACTTGAAGTAGAAAATGACCAAATTGTGATTAGGTGAGGTCCTTCCTTGCCTAGTCCTGTAACTATATTCTTTTTCTGCCCTATATCATAGTCTTGGGCTGGCATCCAGAGGCCTCTTGCTTCCCTACTGGGGCAGTGTTCCCATCCTTCCAAATGAGGTATCAAACTGCTTGACCCAGGCACATGAATTCCTAGTTATGGCCCTGATAGACAGTACACAACCAAACCCAGTAAATAAATACCCCCAAAATATTTTTTTTCCATCCTTTCCAAGAGTTCCTTTGAAATTACTAGCATCCTTCTTGGACACCTTCCCCTTTATTGTTCAATTAGAATTTAAGAAAAGATCACAGTCATGTCTTCAAAGTTCATATGATACCACTGTGAGTGTCTGCATTGGGAACAGTGTTTTTGGATCCCAATCAAAGTCTCAGCTTCTCATCTAATTAAAGATGGAGCCCAGGGTTGATGACCTTAACTTTTCCTTCAAAATTAGTTTCAGAAAAATGATTTCCTTAAACTTACATTAAATTAATTTAAGGGAAGGTCTTTATGACTGATGTGCCAGGGCTACTTTTCTGATAGCCCCATCTTTTCTTTTTTGGTGCCCATCTTTCCCTTGAGTTCTAGAATGATTCATCCCTGGGGTGAGGGTCAGACTTGAAGATTTACCTGCCAGTACAACTTGATGAGTTTGCTGACATACTGTTCGCTTCCTCCTGATAGCCAGTACATATAGTCAGCGATCATGGCACTCCTGAAGGTCAAAAACAAAGAAATGGAAACAAATTTATAAAAACAAGTGAAAACCTCTCAAATCTAGCACCAAAACACTCTTTTGAACAGAGATTATGAAATGTGAATATTCGCATTACTATCAGAATAAATTGTAAAGTCTTCTGTACCCCCTCTTAATTGCTTTGCCTTCCCTCTGTTAATTATTTCCCATTTTTTTTATGAATGTCTTTGTTTGTATTTTTTATTCCCTCATTCGATTATAAGTTCCTTGAGGACTCTTTTGCCTCTTTTCATATCCAACACAATGCCTGGTTACAGTAAGTGCTTAATAAATATTTATTGATTAATATTTATATTGATTTTCTGCTGAACTATAGATCTAAAGCAGTAGTATATTTTTCTTAGTTTTTTTTTTTAACTTCTGATTATACAGTATACAAATATTTAGAAGCTGCAAGAGAAGGTTTTGCTTCGGTTACTTCTTATTAAACTTTAGAGCATTTGGGGACTAAATTCCATTTTATACACTCTGAAATTCCTTCAAAGTCATAACAGCATAGACAGCTAACTGTAACACAGGCTTTTAGGCGTATCTCTCCTTGCTGAAGCAAAAACTTATTTGTTTTTGATTAAATTAAGCCTTCTTAGAAATTTCCTAGGGAAAAAAAAATCTCCCAAGCCTTCTCCCTTACTCTGACATCTTTGTCTCTAATTGAATCAGTTTTAGTATCCAGTCTGTTAAAACCATCCCATTCTTTTTATTAGACTGGAGAGGGGGGGCAGGAAGGGCGGGATAGCGGGGCTGGGGGGAAGGGTTTAACAACTATCATGAAATGGATATTAATGTGTTGTTTGAATGCAATTTAGAAGAACATTTTGTTTTTATGGTTGCCTCTCTGCTAGGCCTCTCTATTTCTTTTCTCTAGAGACTCCAAATCCAATTAAATGTGACTGGAAGTAATTCCAAATTGTCACGTTAGCCAATTAAACATATAATAATCCCTTGTACCTAATCACAAGCGCCAAAAGTTTATTTATTGAAGTAGAGCCATCAAAGTGTACCCCTGGATGTTTTCCTTATCTTGGTCTGCAGAAAAGTGTTGTTTCTTGAAATTCTTGTAAATTGAATTTGAAAACTTCCTTTCCTAAATATAGGTGTCTCAGATACAACCCCATTACTACTCAGCTGGGGATGATGTGGTATAGTAAATAGGGTGCTGAATTTGAACCAGGAAAATCTGGGTTCCATTTCTAATTCTGGTAATAACTGGGAGACTATTACTAAGTTATTTGTGACTCCTCCCTTTTAGTTCCACAGTCCTCATTTGAAAGAAAGGGAGAGTTGAACTAGATACTGTGCAGCTCTGGTTCCAAATCTAAGATCTTAAGATCCCAGGTTCTAAGCTGAAATCATTAGAAAGTCTGGATTGTTCTCACTTAGCATGGATCAGAATTGAAAGACTTAAAAATGCCAATGGAAAAAAAATGATCACTTTGGAACTGGCCTTAGAATTAAGAGAATGAAGCATTTACATATTTTTTCCCTCTCCTGTTTTTTATTTTTTATTCTCCAGGAAGACTAAAGACATCAGGAGGATGATGTTTTGATCTGTGAATGAATTGGGTTTAAATGAAGCAGAGCTGTGCAAAGTCATCAACCTCACTCTTTCCTCCAGAGTCATCAGAGTCCATTGGTGAAACAAGAATCAAGATGGCTGATGTTGGCCCAGGATACGGTGGGTGTGGCCAACTAGTTAAGACTTGGGAATGAAGCTATCCATTTGAATGGGGGCAATTAAGAGGTACTAGGGACTGTCCATGTATTAAGGGGTAGAGTGAATCCCACAGCTAACAGAAGAAAGGTAAGCCCATTTCAGAGCTAGGAGAATCTCAAAATCACTTGGAAGAATACTAGCACAGAAAGAACAAAATTTGGGCGTCGCAGAAATTGCTGAATGATTTTTCCAAATGCAATCCAATCTGCCGTCTTTCCCCCAGGTGATGTAGCAGATGGAGATCCTGATTTAGAGTCAGGAAGCCCTGAGTTCCAATTCTTCTTCAGATACTTACTAGCTTGGAGCCTCTTGTTAAATCCCTTCATCTCTCAGCCTGTTTCCTCATTTATAAAATGGGGAAAGTAATAGTATTTATTTCACAGGGTCATTGTGAGAATCAAATGTGATATTATACACAAAATGCTTTGGAAACCTCAAGGCACTATATGAATATCATCTACTGTTATCAATTCAATTGACATTTCACTAGATCGACAAATTGTGATACACAAAAATAATGGGATATTATGACAATGAATATGAGGAATTCAAAGAAGGATGGGATGGCTGGTGTAAACTAATGAAAGGTTAGGTAAACAGAATTAGGAGAACAACCTTCACATATATTACTTCAGTGTTAATGGAAAGACTAACAAAATTAAACTTAGTGCTGCTTAATTATAATAGTTCAAGTTTGACCCTAGAGAAAAGATGAGAATATGTACTTCCTACCTTTTATTAGAAAGGCCCTGCTGTTAAATGTCATCACTATACTGGTTAGTTTCACTATTTTTTAAAATTTGAAATTTTTGATACAAGAGATTCCACAGAATCTTTTAAAAGACTTTTAAAATCTTTGGTACAGGGATAATTTGGTGGGGAGGGATTTATATTCAGTTATAAATATGATAGAAAGCCAAAAAATCAATAAAACTTAAAAAGAAGAAAAAGATATTAGGTATCCCTAACCTTTTTTCCTAGGATAATCACTTAATCAAACTGTAAGCTGAAGTGATTCATGTGTTGGTTTGACAATTTGCTCTTAAGGAATAGAACCTCATAAATTTATAGACAGTCGGTGTCCCACATTGCCATCTTGTGTCCACCATTTTGCTTATGCAGTTGTAAGCTGGAATTCTGGGCCTAGATTACTCTTTTGCTCAACAAACAGTCCCTAATGAAGATGCCAGTTATCAGTTAAATAAATAAATCATTAGTCTGAGGGCAGAACAAGGATCCTTGGCATAATTTATTCATTTGCTGGTTCTTGTCAGACATTAGTAGGATGCTAGAATTCAAAAGTCTCAGCCAAAGACAATTTCAGTTCTCAGTGATATATGTTCCTAACTCAGATCATACAGGAACACTGGTCACAGTATTAGAGGACAAAGAGATATGGCAAAACTTGCAAACTCAGGTGATTAGAAGGGTACAGTAAAATCAACAAATGAAATCAAAACAACTAAAAGACCAAATGGGAAGAATTATCATGATGAAAGATGAGAGAAGGTAATCTGAAGTTAATGAGACAATGATCAGGGTTTTAGGATCATTGCTACAGTAGAAACAAATATTTTATTATTTTCAATATATTTTGAATTTATTACTTGTATATATGTCACACCTCCAAATTGAATGTAAGCTCTTTGAAGACTGAAAATGTCATCTAAAACTATCTTTCTCTTATTACCCAGCCTAGTGCCTTGGATATAGTAAGTAAGTGTTTAACAAAATATTTGTTAAATCAAACTTGAAAAAATAATCCCTAATTTTAATTTTTAAAATTCCCAATTTTAGTTTATGGGTCAATTATGTGTTGATATCTCACTCTTTTTTGTCCCTATCCAACCAATCTACCTTCACAAGATCTCTTAGATCCAACTCATCTTCTCTACTCACTCAGCCACCATCTTAGTTCAAGGCCTTGTTACTTCTTAGCTAGATGAATCCAACAACTTCCTAATCAGCCTTTCTGACACAAGTCTCTCCCCTTTCTAGCCCATTTCCCAAACCAATGACAATATGTCTTTCCTTAAGCATGAATCTGATCTGGCTATTTCCCTACTCAGTCAACACCAGTGGCTTCCTATGGCCTTGAGGATAAAATACAAACTTCTGTTTGGTTTTTAACCTGCTCCCCACTTCTCTCTCTGACCTCTTTGGACATTGTTCCATGCTCTGCATGCTGTGATCCAATCCAATTGGCCTGTTTTCTTTTCCTTACAAATAGCACTTCTATTTTTCCCATTTCTATGTCTTTGAACTGGCTATATAACATGCTCAGAGAACTCTCTCTTTTCATCTTTGACTTAAAATATCCCTCTCTTCAAGACTCAAGTTAATTAAAACCTGTGATCTCCCAAATGCTAGTGCCCTCCCTCTCAAAGTTCTCTTGTATTTAATTAATGTACAATACAATAATATACAGAACAACAAATATATAAAACACTGAGATATAATTCATTTAAATATTTTATATAACTAATATATGGTTAATAGTAACATATAAATAAGTGCCACTTTTTGCTTTATAATTATGCAATGATATTTTATATATACTTGTTTTCTTTCCATTAGAATGTAAGTACTTAGCAAGGAGGGAAAGTTTCATTCTTTCTCTTTCCATCTCCGGCACCTAGCATATAGTAGATGCTTAATAAATGTTGTTGATTGATTTGAATGTATTTCCCATTGTACCCATGTTGGAGGTAAACACAACCTATAGAAGGACTTCTTAATTTTTTTCCACTCATGACCAAATGTTTTTCCAAGAAATTTTTGTATGACCCTGTTTATATGGATATGTAAAACAGGCAACAAATCAAACGTTTATAGATAATAAGTCATCATTTTGTGACTTCATTCAGTTACGAGATCCCACATGAGATCAGGAACCATAATTTAAGAAGCTGGGGTTATTGCAGTCCTTAAAGCATTACAAAGAGCTTCATATATTTTATCCTCATCAGGTGCTAGAAATAAACTCCCTGCACATGGGCATGTATGCTCATCCTTGAGTTCAGGTGCCTGAAATAGAACAGGTACTCGACTAGGATATGATGATCGGTTAATTGAGTGATAGGGCAAATATCACTATTCTAACTTTATTGCTGAGGAAACTGAGGCTCCCTCTGGCTTGATTCATGTCACTTGCTTTTAGTAGGTGCTGGAGTCAGGATTTGAGCCAATTTTTTCTTGATTCTACATTAACATTTGTTGTTAAGTCCAGGGCGCTTTCCATGAGTACTTGCTGATCGACTGAATTATAGCCTCCTTGCAGAGGGAGGGAGTTCACCACATCTGATTCTTCCCTTTTCCTAGTTTTGCCTCCTGGTTCCTTCTCACTCCCCGGCCCTCTGTTTTCTGGCAGCAAACCCCTTGCTTGATTAATTGCTGAGAGACAACAGGAGGAGAGGAGAAAATCACCATCCTATGTGGAATTGACAAGATCAGAGGCTGAGGTTGCCCATCAACCAAATACCCAAGAGTCCCACAAATATGGCCCCGGTTCTCTAATTAATGCATCCACTAGCCTTGGCCCTCTTCTTCCGCTCCCTCTCTCGTTTCTCCCAGGGGTCCACTAGACAATATCCTTAAGTGCTTGCTGATGTCCAACCCTTTTTCAAAGTGTCTTTTCCTATCAATATTATCCACTTTAGTGAAAGCATCTGAGGGGAGGGAGGAGCCCACAAACCCTGTTTATTTTACTTATCCATAAGAGGATCCAGCTCAGCACTCTATTCCTGAGACCCAGTGCTCAGGACATGCAATCTGATGCTAATGCAGACTCTGAGAGGGCCTGGGAAGACATTGTTTTGATGTGCAGTGTATATAAAATTAATTTTGAATTATTTTAACGTGGCACCCTCTGACAATATCTTTTTAGAATAGGTTTTTATTGATGTTAGGTTTTTTTTTAAACATCACTATCACACTTTCTGAGTGACTGCACACCTCCCTACCACCACTAGAAAACTCTTTACAACAAAGATGTATAGTAATTGAAACAAATCAACTGTCACCTATCTCCAAAGAACGATTGCTCCTCTGCAGTCATATTAATACAGGGCTGATGCTCCTTTTATACTTACTATACAAGGTTGGCACTTGGGACACATTTTGTTTTTCAAAGTGTGTCAGGATAGCATGGTTATGTAGAAAGAACACTAGCTCTGTCCTCATAGCACTTGGGTTCAAATCCTGCCTTCTATGGCAATATAGCCCTCAAATGAGGATGGATGAATTTTTCAGTAGGTAGGGGTTGTAGTAGCAAATGGGATGGAAACTACACTCCTAGGTAACAAGGCAAGTACTATGAAGCACAAGAAAGGTCAGGACTAGATGATGGAGTTAACAGCTCTCTGAGAACTAGAGAAAGCTTGGTCTTCATCTTTGGTGTCCAGCCAAGTAACAATTCAGTGATTGTGGGATTGCCTGGGTCTGGGTTCTTATGACAGTAGCAGCTCCTCCTTGGCATAGAACGTCAAGGACCAAGGCTTAAATCTTCAAGATCAGACTGGATACATGGACATCCATGTGATGCTGGGCCAGGAGTTAAATTCTCCAGATCTCAGTTTCTTCCTTTTTTAAAATGAGAATTGAACTGGACAACTCCTAATGCTTCTATGTTCCAAATCTAAGAGCTTATGGTCTATTTAACACAAACAATCACCATGCTGTATTCAAAAGGCTATATAATAGAATCTCTTTAGAACATGGGCTTAATTTACCAAGGGATCAAACCTATCAATGGAATATAACTGCATCCACTCAAAGCCTCATCACTCATCTGATGGCAGCCTCTAAGGTGGGCTATCTCCTAAAATGAACATGATGAAAGGATTCCAGTGAACTCATAGACATGCTGTCATTTTTAAAAGGTTAAATATTGTTAAGTATGCCATGCAATTGTAAGATTACATGTAATCTTACAAATTTTCTGACAGATTCTCCTTTCAATTCCCAAGTGTGCTCTCTGTCTCTGTCTTTCCTTCTCACCCTTCTTTCTCTTCCTCCCTCCCTCCCTCCCTTGCTCCCTTTGTCTTCTCTCTCCTATCTTTCTGTCTCTCTTTCCCTCTTCCTTCCTTTCCCTCTCTCCCTCCCTTTCTTCCCTCTCCTACTCCTTTTTCCTTCCCTTTCTCCCTCCATCCCTCCCTCCTTCTCTCTCTTTTTCTAACTCTGTCTCTCTTTCCCTCTCCTCCCTTCTTTTCTCCCTCTGTCTCTCTTTCCCATTCTCCTCTGCCTCTCTTTCCATCTCCCTTTCCTTTTCTTCTTCCTTCTACCCCCCCTCCTCCCTCCTTCTCTCCTTCCCTCCCTCTGTCTCTTTCTTCTTCTCCCTCTCTCTCTTCAGTCTGGCCACATGGTAGCTACATGGGGACAAAAGGCAATCCTCACCCAGTCAGAGCTGCCTAAGACCTGCAGGGTCAGAGGAACCTTGGAAAGCCTTTCAGTTCTTCCCCTTGTCTTTCAGGGACAATCCACTTAAAACTTTCAGATGAGAATCTCTTTCTTTCAGAGGCCTCTGAAGGAGAGCTTTTCTCCCCTCTTCTCACCTATCCTTGTGTTCTTTGCATTTCCTTTTGTTCTGTTTCTTCCTATTGATGAAGAACAGCTAGTTCCCAACCACTGTCTAGTAATTTTTTGTTTCCTCGAAGTCAGACCTTAATTGCTTCTTTTCCAGGTTAATTAAATGACCCCCAGCAGTTCCTCTGATCTCTTTACAGGTCCTCCTTTTCCAGTATTGTAAGATCTTCATGGCTCTTAAGTGGTGAAGCCCAGAACTGGGTTAAAATGTTTTCTAGACTTAATTTCCAATATACAGTGTTCTCATTTATGCAACTAGTGTTGACATTACATAGCTCTGTTCCTTTTAGCTTATGGACTGTTATAGTCTTTAAATAATACTAACAGACATTTATTCCATTTAAAATCTGCAAAGAGCTTTGCATGCAGCATCTCATTTGAGTCTTACAACAGCCCTATGTGAAAAACACTATAAAGATTTATCTCCATTTTAGAGAAGAAGAAACTGAGGCTCATAGAAATTTTTTGACTGTCATATCTGTGTTCACCTAGCTAGTAAAAGTCAGGCAAGATTTGAACCTTGATTTCTCTGAGTTTAAGACCCGTATTCTCAAACTGGGTTCGCTATTCTTCTGCAGAGCTATCTGTTTCCCATGCTGGATGCATCATACACACTCATATCTTCCTCGTTTTAATTGACTTATGATTTGTTGGAAAAGTAATTGCCTTTTGGAAGTAAATATGGGCCTGCCATTCTCAGGCAGATATAAACATGAAAGATTGTAGCCTGTGTAACTGGAATGGAGATAAGAACTGAATTATCAAATTCACAGAAGCTTAAACACAAATAACACATTGGGAAAAGCAAAAAAAAATGATCTCCTGTTGGAGTGGGTATGTTACAGCTGCTCCTGAATAAACACTTTCTTGGTGTCTCTATGTCAGAGAGAACAGAAGGCTAGCTGAAAAAGACTGAACAGTGGTCATCTTAGATCATGGGTTCAGGATTTCTTTTTTTCCAGCAAGAGGAAGAGATGTATGCATATGTTGGAAGCAGAGATTATAAGGCTTGTCTCCACAGGTAGTGAGCTCCCTTTAAGTCTTTATGATCCCTTTTGAGGTATGTTCTATGGCAGGTGTGTCTAACTTGGGACCCTCTGGCCACATGTCGGTCCTAGTGGGTCTGAACCAGGTTAAGATGTGATTAAGACATTATTTTTAGATATTGTCTAAATAGCTAAATATCAATTCTCTAAAAATTGATAAAAGTACAGCACAATATAGATAATGCTAACCTGTGGTTTTTGTAAGTCAACATGCCTCTGCAAGTATCTTTTGATTTGAGTGACATCCTGTTCTAGAGGACTGTTCTCTGAACAGAGAGTATGGATTGGGCTATCTGGGTGACCCAGGTAGTTTATCATGTTCTGGCACACACACACACACACACACACACATATATATATATATATCACAAGATCACAGATTTAGGGCTGGACACACACACACACACACACACACACATATATCACAATATCACAGATTTAGGGCTGGAACAGTCCTTAGACAAAATAGTCCAAACTCCTCTTTTTTTCAGAAGAGGAAACTGGGACTTAGAAACAATGACTTGCCCAAAATCACCTTGGTATTAAATGATGAATCTGTGTTGTCTGACTTCTTCAGCTCAAATGATACAACTTCTCCTAGGTATTTCAAGGCAGCTCAGTTAGCTGTGTGCAACTAGAAAAGCTTTGGCTCCCTCTCATCCAGTGAAGGGCCTTCAGCATTCTTATCTGAGAGGAGCAGAGCAAACTCTCCATGTCCTTCTTAACTCTTCTCCCTCCTCAGCAATCTGGGCTCACTTGGCAGTAACTTTGCTCTCCTGGAAGTTACATTTAAGCTCAGTGAAGAGAGTCAAGAAAACCTAAATTCAAAAGTAGCTTCAGATACTTACTAGCTGTATGACCCTAGGCACTGCCTGCCTCAGTTTCCTTGACTGTAAAATGGCTATAATTACAACACTTATTTTCCAGGGTTGTTGTAAAGATTGAATGAAATAATTTGAGCACTTTGTAGCCTTAAAATTGCTATATGAATGTTACTGTTGATGTTGTTGACTCAGAGGCTCTCCAGAATGGGGTTAAAAGTCCAAGACATTGAGAAGGTCACATTGAAAATGTGTTAACTGTCCGGCAGGCTCAACCTCTAGAAGCAATTGTTCAGCGTTTCTTCAGAAGAGAGATGAAACTAGGCACTTGTCAATGTGTTTAAAACCTTCCAAAGAAATAGAGCCAGGACAAATGTGCTGAATCAATTAATGTCCCCTTTGGGGAAGGCCATTGTTAAGAAAATGTTGGGATGAAGGAGAAGCCCCATCCATACAGCGGGAAATAGAACTTGGCTTTCATTAGCAAATCAGTGCGGTTCACATGATTAAGGAGGAAATTAATACCTTTACATCACCAGTTTGGACAAGAAGCAGCAAAAAACCCAGTGGGAAGGCATTAAGGAAAAGTAGATGATCCCCAAGGCTTGGAGGAGCCTCAAGGGGGCCATGTTAGCTGTACAGAAATGCTTCTCACACAAAAGCGATATGCTACTGCTTGACTTCAGAGGGCTGCATGGCAGTGGACAATAGTGACAGAAAGACAGATTTAGGCTCAAGTAAAACTTGAAGCAGAGATTTCCTTCTCAATGTAGAGAAAGTTGGATAACCACTTTATGGGAAGATTTCTAGGGGTTCAGATCCTCAGGTCCCTTCCAGCTGCAAAAGCAAGGGATGTGTCACATAAATCTCAAAGCCTAGAGTTGACATTTTCCCTAGCTGTAGCTTCAGGTTTACAAACTGAGGCTCAAAGAAAGCATGAAAAATTCTAAAAAGATACGTGAAGGGGGCTAGCACCATGTCTGGAGCATCTCTGGCCAGTGTTGGACCATAGGAGGCAGGACCCGCTTGTTACCAGCAGAGGTCGCCCTACTCTTTTCCTCCAATTCAGTCTAATTCTCTAACCTTGGTCCTGATCTTCAAGCTCTCCCTGATCACCAATAGAATTAGAACTCAGCAGGGGGCCTATCCATCATGGTCCCAGGCTTGGAAAGGGACAAAAGCCACAGCAGTGCAGCCTATGAAAACAGGCAATCCCGAATTTAATTTTGCTTTTGTAACAAGCAAAACAAGCAGCTCCTGGGTCTGAGACACAAAAGACTTAAATGGAGTGATAGGTGCAGCCAATTTATAAATGCTATAGCTAGGTAGGCTAATGGTTAAAGCACTGGGCCTGCAGTCAGGAAGATCAGACCTTAGACATTTATTAGCTATGTGATAAGTCATTTAACCTCTGTGTGCCTTGATTTCCTCCTCTGTAAAAATAAATTTATTATTTATAATAACAAATAATATAAAATTATAATAAACAAATTATAAATAAATAAAACATCAAATGAATAAAATTATTACTAAAAATAAAATTATTACTTATTACATCATTAATTAATCACTAATATATACCTCCTAGGCTTGCTGTGAGAATAAAATGAGAAAATAGGGATAAATGGCCATGTTGAAAGATGGCTTTTTTGCTGGTTCTCATTCATGAGATTCCATTTCCCATTTCTACTCATTTACTCCTTGGTCTGGAATGGTCTCCTCATTTTCTCCTCTTAGAATTCCTAGTCTCCCCTGCTCTCCTTCTAAGTGAGATGCTTCTTTTTTTCTTTTTCCCTTTTTTTGAGACCCTTTCTGATGCTCCAAACTGCCAGTCTGCTCCTCTTATCCCCAAAGGACCTTGTGTATTTTAAACTTTATGTGTGTGTGTACACACACACACACACACACACACACACACACACACACACACACATCTTATTTCCCCTCATAGAATTGAAGCTTATGGAAGGTAGAGACTTTCTCTTTTGTCTTTTTGTCTACAGCGCCCAGCATGGAGCTTATCCTGTAATAAGAGCTTAATGAATGAGTGCTCTTATGTTACTCAATGTTATGTACAGATTAGTATAATGCAAGATAGGAGGAGAGTGGGGCAAATGTAGTTTGTACACAATGCTCTAGGAAAATGGGAAGATAGCAAGAGATCATTTTAAACAAGGGTTACTGAAGAAGGGCAGGAGCCTGAGAGGATTTGATGGAAGGGGAGCAATTTATCAGGGTCTTGTTGGGAGAGAAAGCTCCCAACAGATGGAAGTAAATGCATGGAGGAGGGGAGAAGGGCAGAAGATACAAACAGGGTAAGAAGGGAGCAGATAAAGCTGGAGGCACACTGGGGAGGTCTAAAACGGCTGGCAGAGGAGTTTATATTGTACTTGGTAGGCTGAAATAGAGCTACAGGAAGGTTTCAATCATGGAAGTGTCACGGTCAGATCTGTGCATTAGGAAGGTGATTTAGATAGCTGTGGAAGAATGGTCTGGCTAGGGAGAAGAGAGCCCGGAGGCAGGAAGCCCCTGTTACTGTGCGTTTGAGAGGTGATGAGTAGCCTGTGAGTGGAAAGGCGGGCATGGATAGAAAAGGCAATGCGCGCTGAAATCACATACATTTTTCAGGGAAAAACAGTAGAATCAATATTATCACAAAATCTGTAATTAAAGCAATATAATTAAATACAAATAATTCTTTATCTTAAAGTAGCACTGGAGAAAAAGGAGGCTAAGTAAGAAAAGAATGATCAGGTAGTTCTTTCATCTAGGCTCTTAAGGAGACTTCTTGCATGTGCTTAAAGATGTGGAGGTTCCTGGGATTATATTTTGAATTGAAATGAATGAAATGAACAAAAATGAAATTCAGAGACTATCCACTCCAATTCACCCATTTTATGAGGGAATGAGCGAAATGGGAACTAAGTAGCAAAATGAAGTCATTTGTCCAAATCAGTAGGTCCACCTTTGAGTTCCCAAGGTCAAACAGCAAGTCAAGACATCACCCTTGTGTGCTTCTTGGAGAGCAAAGAGCTAACAGCAACTTAGGGATTCCTTCATCCCAGAGATATTTGAGCTAATAGCTCCCCCGGCAATAATATGTATTTAGTAGGACTAATGCTATGTAGACATTGCATAAAGCCCACTTTCCCCTGAGTCCAAGATAGTATAAGACAGACTGTGCCTCTGACCACTTGGGGGAAATGCTTATATTTTTGCTTCTGCTATATTTTTCAAGTAAATTTCTCTCTGAAAAATCTAATTGATGTTAAATAGCCAAATAAAACCAGGGTGTTAGTCCCTGGTGGTTAATAGTGGAAAATACACACCAAGAATGGAAAGTCTTGAGCCAATAGCAGCAGAGGAAGCACCTCCCCCCCCCCCAGAGCCCAAAGATGGATCTCTAGAAATTTAAGGGGGAGTATGACCAGTCTTGCTTTCAGTGAATAAGGACAGGTAACATTCATTTCAACAATAACATTTTGTTACTTTTGTGCAGGACAATTTATTTATCCATTCTCCATTCAAACAGCAACTACAATTTTTTCTTCAGTTCTTTGCTACCATAAAAAGTTCTATTATAAATATTTTGGTGCATGTGGAATCATTCTTTTTGTCAATGACACTTAGAAGTATAGGCCCAACAGAGAAGTCTCTGGATGCAATATATCTATTTAAACCTTTTATTTGCATAATTCCAAGTTGTTTTCTAGAATGGTTATACTAATTGCACCAACAATGTATTACTGCTCCTGTCTTTTTATGATATCTTTAGCATTAACAATTCCTATTTATCATCTTTCCCAATTTTCTGGGTGTGAGGTAAAAATCTCAAAACTGTTCTGATTTTCATTTCCCTTTATAAGAGACTTGAACCTATGATCTGGAGCATTTCTTTATATGATTCCTACTAATTTATAATTAACTCTTCACTTAACTGTTTGCTCACAATGTCTGACCACTTATCTATCAGAGAATGGCTTGTCCATCCTCACAGTTTAAAAATGAGAAAATGGGCAGCAACAGGTTCCAGAGCCAATTTTAAAACCCTGATCCCTGGAAACAGAGTGCAAGGCAAAGAACATTAGAGATTCACAGTTAGTGACTCAACCTCCCAGATTCCATATTTGAATTCTTTATTATTATATCATTATTCTATTCTTATATTTGCATCTTTTGATGCAGTGACAATGTGGTCACTGGAGATTTTGGATGGTGTTTTGATGGTTTTCAAATGATATCCCTGACAAACATATGGTGGGAAGGGAAAAAGGGAAAATGGTAGTGGGGCAGCTAGGTGTACAATGGATAGAACATTTGATTGGAGTCTAGAAGACTCATCCTCCTGAGTATAAATCCTAGGCAAGTCACTTAATTTTTCTTGCCTCAGTTTTCTCCTCTGTAAGAGGAGCTGGAGAAGGAAATGGCAAACCACTCTAGTATCTTTGTCAAGGAAACCCCAAATGGGGTCACAGAATCAGATACAAGTGAAAAAAATGACTGAACTGAGCTGACAACCACAGAGAGTGTCTAGAATAGGAGTTCTTAATTTTTTTTATGTGTGCTATGAACTCTATTGACTGTCCAGTGAAATCCATTTTGGACTCATTCTCAGAATAATATTTTTAAATGGATAAAATAAAATACCCAAGATTAAAAAATAAACCACTTGTGTTCCCCCCCCCCCCAAGTTCAAAATCCTCAATTTAAAAACTATTGGTAAAGGAGGGAAACGGAGCCATTTAGGATCAAAAACTGATGAGACATCAAAAAATTTAAAGACTGAAAAAAGTCCATTGGATGAAGTAATTCATAGATTTTTGTTGCCTTGATTTTGTAGCAGCACAATTTTCATATAGTTGATACTACTTTGTATATTCAGTCCTGATATGACTTGGCCCATTTAGCATCATATCATATCTTCCCCTATTTTTTGTTTTCTTTTTTCTTTGCCTCCATTTAAAGGAACAAAAAAGGGAAGAGAACAGGAGGAAGAGTTGCCACTTTTCAAAGCAAGGGATGGTGGTGGTGGTGCTACTGCCCCAAGGACAGAGCCATGGAGCAGAGGCTGCAGCCCATGGCCTCACACTTGCATTTGGTCTTTGATTTCATTTTCTTGGCTTGATTTTGTCACTTGCTATAGTGAAACCTAAGCTGCTGACATGTTACTGTCAGCCCAGGGATGGTTATCACAAGGTATTCTGTCACACTCACACTTACAGAAGCCAACACTTGACAAATCTAAGCGATCAACCTTTCTCCACCTGACTCCTTGTGGTCCCAAAACAGGCTAGCCTGCTCAGAATGCTCTAGGACTCAAAATCTGGGGAGAGTGAATGGAACTCCAAGGAGGTTTCCTCTCCTGAGAGATTATTACCTCTTCAGTGGTAGGGAGGATTTTTAAAGGTTATCACCAAATCTCAGAGTTTGAATCAATGGATCAGCAAGCATTTATTAAGCCCTTACTGGTACCAGGCAAGGGGCTAAGGAGAGCTATAGAGAAAAATCAAAACAAAAAATGTCCCTGTCCTCGAGAAGCTTATATTCTAATAGGAGTAGCTAAAATTTACATAAGATATGTGTGCATATATACATGCATACATAAACAAATATATGTGCATATATTTATATATACTGTACATTTATGTATATATACTGTGTTGTATATACAAATATACAGTACAGATGTATATATGTATAATCACATTTGCATACATGTATATACATATATTATACAACACAAACATATACGTATGCATGCATGTTTTCAGATATACATATGTCCACATAAGTACATGTTATATATCTGGGGGGAGGCACAAGGAGTTTATTTTGTAATCCTGTATATTTTATTTTATCCATTTAAAAACATTATTCTGAGAATGGGTCCAAAATGGGTTTCACTGGACAGTCAATAGAATTCATATATATATGTGTGTGTGAGTGTGTGTGTATGAATATGTATATTATATATCTATATAATATGTATCTTGTTATCTTTTATTTATTTGTATTTTATTTATATGTTTACTATTTATTATATATTAAATATTATTTATATTTTATTACATGTTTCCCCACATATATGTGTATATATATATATATGCATTTATATTCTCTCTTCCTTCCTCTTCTTCTGTCTGTCTGTCTCTTCCCTCTCTGTGTTTCTGTTTCTGTCTTAGATATAGTAAGTGGAATATAACAATAGAGGAATAGTGACCATTAGCTGGGGGGCAGAGACAGGAGGGCTCTGGGAAAGAAAGGCTCTTTTGTAGAAGGTGATAACTGAACTGAGTCTTATAGGAATCCAGGACCCACTCAGAGGTGGGTGTCTAGGTACTTCAAAGGCATAGATGAAGATAGATAAGGGAAATATTACTTAAGAACTAGAAAAGAGACCAGTGTGAGGAGACTGCTGCTGTTGTTGTTATTCAGTAGTTCAGTCATGTTCACCTCTTATGGGACCCCATGGACAAAGCCCATGGGTTTTTCTTGGCAAAGATACTGGGGTGGTTTGCCATTTCTTTCTCTGTGTCCCCATTTTACAGATGAGGAACTGAGGCCAATAAGGGTTAAATGACTTGGGCAGAGTCATACAGCTGGTAAGTGTCTGAGGTCACGTTTGGTAATATCTGAGGATATATCTTTCGGACTCCAAGTTCGGTGTTTTATCCATTGCATACCTAGCTGCCCTAGCTAGATTGTAGCATTCATGAAAATAATGAGTAAGAAGACCAGAGAACTAGAAAAGGACTAGGTTGTGAAGAGGTTTTTTTTTTATTATTAAAACTTTTTATTTGCAAAACATATGTCTGGGTAATTCTTCAACATTAACCCTTACAAAACTTTCTGTTACAAATTTTTCCTCCCTACTCCCCACCCCTCCGCTAGATGGCAGGATATCCACTACATGTTAATTATGTTAAAATACTTGACAAATTGAATATATGTATACATATTTGTGAAGAGTTTATAATGCCAGATTGAGGAGTTTATATCAAAACCTAGAAGTCAATAAGGAACCATTAGAGCTTATTGAATAATGGTCAGACCTACACTTTAGGAAATTCCCGTTGGCAGCTGTGAGGAGGATGGATTAGAACAAGGCAAAAGTAGCACTTGGACAGGAAACCCCAATAAGTGGTCATCCAGCTTTATTTAAAGGTCTCTAAAGCAAGCAGATGAACAAATGATATATATATATATCATATAAATTTATTATATATATGTATATTATAAATTTGAGATAATCTCAGAGGGAAGGAAGTAGCATTAAACTTTCCCTCTAAAGTAAAGATTTTTTTTTTTTTGTAGAAGGTGGAATTTCAAGTAGAATCTGAATGAAGTAAAGGAAATCAGGAGGGAGAGATTCCAGGATGGAGAGCAGTTGGTGAAATACTTGGCATCAGGAAATACAAAAGCAAGGAGGGGAGGGAGGGATGGAAGGAGAGAGGAGGGGGAAGAGAAAGAGCAGGAGGAAGAGGGAGAAAGAGGAGAGAGAAAGAGGAGAAGTAGAGAGGGGGAGAGGGAGAGAGGGAGAGAGAGACAGACAGACAGACAGACAGAAAGACACAGAGACAAAGACAGAGATATTGTAGGTTGAAGAAAACTGAAAGAAAAAAGGTAGGAAAGTGGCTAGGTTATGAAAAACTTTAAAATCCAGTCAGAGCATTTTATATTTGATCCTGGAGGCAATAGGTAACCACTGTAGTATATTAAATGGAATTAGGCTTGAGCTTTAGAAAGATCCATTTGACAGCTAAATGGCAGATGGACGGCTGTGGGGAAAACAGACCCATCAGCTGACTATGGCAATAGTCCAGATATGAGGTGATAAGAATCTGCACTGGGGTGGGGGCCATGTCAGAGGAGAGAAGGGTCTTTTGGGAGAGAGGTGAAAGTAGAAATGAGGAGTGAGTGTAAGTGAGGAGTCTAAAATGACATCTTGGATGTACATTAGGGTGAATGAGAGGGTGGTGGTAACCTTGAGAGTAATAGACAAATTTAGAAGACAGGACAATTTGGGAAACAAGATAAATTTGGTTTGGGACACGTTGAGTTTGAGATGGCTATGGAATATCTAGTTCAAGATGTGCCATAGGCAGTTTGTGAGGGGAGAATGGAAGTGAGGAGTTAAACCACAGAACTTGGCAAAGGATTGGAGACCAGCCCTCCAGAAGGAATATCCTGACAAGGATGATTTTCAGCACAATCATCACCTCCATTCTAGAGAATATAATAAGCCTTTCATGCCATTCACTTTCCTGGTGGCCACATTGCACTGTTAATTCATATTGAGCCTGCATTCCTCTGAAACTTACTCATCTTTTTTTTTTGAAATGCTGTATCTAACCCCTTACAACGTGCCATTCTGAACTTGGGAAATTGATATTTGGAACCCAAGTTTAAGACTTAATAGTTACCTATATTAAATTTTATCTCGCCAGACTTGACCTAGTATGATAGCTTGTCAAGATCTTTTTATGTCAGCCATTCCTTCCCAGTTTTGTGTCATTTAAAAATCTGATAAATCTGCCAAATAGTCTTCTCTCTAAGTCATGTAAAAGTGTTAAATAGCGCAAGATCAAACAGAGCTCCAAGTTCATGCTGAACCATTAATGAGCACTCTTTGGATCTGGCCATTTGACCTGGTCTGATTCCATTTGATTCTGATATAATCTAGCACAAACATCTCTTCATCTTTTCCACAAGGATATGATAAAAGGTTTTCTTAAAGGCTTTGATTAAAAAAATCAAGGTAAATTTATGACCCAGCCTTGATCCTACCAGTCTAGTAATCCCATTTAAAAAGGAAAAAGATGAGTCTGAGATGATGAGTTCTTTATAACTACCATTTTCTTTTAATGGAGTTCACTAATCATCTTTTTAAATAATGTTTTAGGATCTTGCTAGAAATTAAAGTCATGCTCATTGGCTTATTGGAGTTTGAAGATTTGAAGACTCCATCCATTCTTTTCATCTTTTTCCATCTCCTGCTTTTTTTTTTTTTTTTTTTGCTTTTTGCTAAGGCAATTGGGGTTAAGTGACTTGCCCAGGGTCACACAGCTGTTATGTGTCTGAGACCAGATTTGAACTCAGGTCCTCCTGACTTCAGGGCTGGTGCTCTATCCACTGCGCCACCTAGCTGCCCCCATCTCCTGCTTTCTTGACATCACTGACTGTTTCTTCTTTTTGGAACACTCTCTTTTCATCTTGGGCTCCTGACTTCCTCCAC